>WSYH01000414.1:23831-131949 GCA_036426205.1 Ascaphus truei
TAGTCGGTGAGGGTTTCTATCAAAGGGTAGGGGCGGGCGGCGTTTCAGAGTCCCGCGAGAGCGGCTGCGGGAGAAAGGATTAGCCTGCATATTATGACGAAGAACGCACAGTGACGTCCGCCTCCCTAAAGGTCTAATGCATTATTATGCAGCGAAACGTATGCTACTCTCAATGCCCCCCCCACCACCCCATCCCCACTTGTGTCGTACGAGATGCTGGGGGTTGTGTGTGTTGCTGTTGTGCGTTTTTGTGCTATGCATGGCGCTGGTTTGTGTGTCGTCTGCGTTTGTGATGAAGTGTCAGTCTGGGATTGTGTGTAGAGATGTCATCGCCTGCCCCACTGCTGTTAGTAGGTGGTAGCAGGGGTAGTACGCGGTCGCGGTCGTGGGGGCCGGCTGTACAGGTGGCGGGGGTTGTACGGAGGTCCAGGGGGCCGGACCCCCCCCCGACCGCCGACCCGTACACCCCTGCTACCACCTACACACACCCAGCATGACACTCTCACACACACCCAGCATGACACACACACACACCCAGCATAGCACAAAAACACACACACACACACACCCAGCATCCGTCGGACACAAGTGGGGGATGGGGGGTGGGGCAGTGAGAGTACTTACTTCCTCAATAATCAGCCCTGTAAAGGAAGGCGGACGTCACTGCTCCTTCTCATATACAGCAATCCTTTCTCCCCCCCCCTACCCCCCGCAAAAAAAAAAATTATTGGCGGGGGGCCACTTGGTGTCAGGCCAATCAAATAAGGGGATTTTTTTTTTTTTCTCGGCGCGAGCAGGGGAAAATTGAAAGAGAACCGCATGTGTTGCAGGGGCGGCCATTACGGATCGCCACCAAGCCAAATCCGATCGCTCCTGGCGAGCGGGCGACCGAATTTGTCGAGCACTGTGTATATGTGTCAAAAAGGAGAGCTGTTAAACTAAATGACCCTTTTCAAGAGAATATCTAAGTATGTTACTGTGTATTTTTGTCAAATTGGATGTCGCATTGGGCTTCTCTGTTGCTTATTGTATACATTTACCACGCTCAATAGCTCTCCTTTATGACACATATACATATATATATATATATGTAGCCATGCTGTAAAATGGCATACAGTTTTCTCTCATGCTGGCAGTAAGCCTGGTAAGTCACAGGGTTGCCAGCATCAATCGTGGAGGTTTGCCCTCACACCCTTGTTAGGTGTCATATGTATTCTAGGGGAGTGGTAACATGCTCTGAGTCCACCGTTAGTGACATCAGAGATGTGCCTGTTCCTGAGGTATATAAGGCACAGCACTGCCCAGAGTTAGTGTGTCAAGTGTGTTCTACAAGACTGAGTTCAGAGCAGAAGGCTGAGGTGTTCACTAGTGAATTAACTAGTGACACAATTCTAACTCAGGAGCCAGCAGCAGCAAGGCTGGCCGAGCTTACACTGTGTCCAGGGACCTGGCACAGGTGGTGATCTCCCTGAGGGGAGAGGTGATCCAACTCCATTGGGAGGGCGCACCTTCAGAAGGGAAAGCACAGACCATGATCGGCTAAGCTACTAGCTGTGAGGGGCAGCTTGCCCATACCAACTGCAATAAAGATGCCCAGTTCTAAGTCAACTCCACTGTGTGAGACTGAAGTTACTCTCCAGCAGAAGGCACCACCAAGAAGGAATTCTTCATCAGAACCATCTCCTTGCGGACGCAGAGATCCGGATGAGGTGGAGGTGCTGCACTGTATGTAGGTAGAACTCTAACACACTACCTCAGCTGCCTGTCTGGGTTGGCATTCCCCATACACTATCATGCGGGAGACTCAGGAGTCCTGTTGCCAACAGGTGCACCACCAGACACGACCATGTAATGGGGACTGGTTAGACCACAGGGGCCAATGTGAGATTGGGTGGGTCAGTCAGGCCAGAATATCCGTTACATATATATTGTGGGTGCTCAGGGGTTCCTAAAATGAGCTTGCTGGGGTTCTGTGTATTGTTGGTTAACTTATTTTCTGCTGTCTCAGCTGTTGGAGGTTAGTGGCTCCTCCTTCCCAGGGTTTTAAGCACACCACTCCCCACTTCCCAAGTCAGCAGGTCTTTTTCATTCTACTGGATATAGATCCAATGTTGGTCTTTCTCCCTCCTAATAGAAGTAAATGAGAATTTTAATCCTAATAGAGGTATATTAGTATTTTATCTGGTAGTGTTAGGATCTGTGAACTGGGTCTGCCTTGTCGTGGCGCGCAAGCTTACAACGCTTTGGCCAAAGGGTTAAACTAAATGACCCTATTTTAAGAGAATATATAAGTATTTTACTGTGTGTTTCTGTCATGTTGGATGTAGCAGGCTTACAATGCTTTGGCCAAAGGGTTCAACAAATGACCCTTTTTCAAGAGAATATATAAGTACAGCTCAGCCCCCTTTTAGTGCGATCCGTTATAACGCGGATTCGCTTATAACGCGGTTTTAGCATGGACCCCGAATTTAAAATAAATAAATAAAATAAATGTTTTTAACATTTTTTTTACATTTTTTTTGCACACTGCACACACACTGCACACACTCTCACTGCACACACTCTCACTGCACACACTCTCACTGCACACACTCTCACTGCACACTGCACACACTCTCACTGCACACTGCACACACTCTCACTGCACACTGCACACTGCACACTGCACACACTACAGCACTCACTGCACACTGCACACACTCTCACTGCACACACTCACACTGCACAGACTCCCAGCACTCACAGCACACTCTCACAGCACACTCTCACAGCACACCACACTCTCACCACCTCTCCCACTCCCCCTCCCTACCTTTGGTGTCGGCTGCTGAGATCAGAACGGAGCTGGCATCAGGAGGAGGGGAAGGGGGGGTGTCGGTAGGAAGGGGGGTGTCGGTAGGAGGGGGGGTGGTGTGGATGCCGGTAGGGGGGGTGAGTGAGGAGTAGGCTGGGACTCAGAGGGCCTCGTAGGCTAGGCCCAAAACTGATTATGCCGTGGAGGGCCGGTAGGTGTGGGGGCCTCGGGGGGGGAGGAAGTGGACGCCGGTGTAGGGGGATGGATGCCAGTGGTGGGGGTGCGAGGTAAGAAACAGGCTGCGGCTGGACTTGGAGGGCCGCTGCTGGGGGACGTGTAGGGCTTCCGGCCACCTCTTCCTTCCTTCCCCCTTCCCTCCCGATCGGGCGCGCAGCGGGCATTTTTTTTAAAATTAGCGCGACCCCGGTTCTAGCGCGGTCGGATCGGGTGGCCCCCGAGGACCGCGCTATATCGGGGTTGAGCTGTATTTTACTGTGTATTTTTGTCTTATTGGATGCAGCATTGGCCTTTTCTGTTGCTTGTTGTATACATTTGCCACGCTCAATTTTTGACACTTATATACATATATATTTTGTGGGGGCTGAGGGGTTCTTAAAATGAGCTTGCTCGGGTTCTGTGTGTTGTTTGTTCACTATATTAAATGTACAGAATTTTTTTTTAACTAGCAGACAATAGCATACATTTATCTACAGTACACTACTCTACACTAGACTGCACTACAACGTTATGCTGCGGCCACGCTACTGCTGATCGCGCTTGGTGAGATCACTTCAGTTACATAGTTACATAGTAGATGAGGTTGAAAAAAGACGTATGTCCATCAAGTTCAAGCGATGCTACATTTAGACAACAGATACTTTATCATATATCTATACTTGTTGATCCAGAGGAAGGCAAACAAAAAACCCCCAGAGTCATATCATCCAATGATATCTCATAAGGGGATAATAAATTCCTTCCTGACTCTAAGAATTGGCAATCGAATTAATCCCTGGATCAACATCCTTCCCATGTATACATATTTGGTATATCCCTGTATACCTTTCCTATCTAAAAAGATACCCAACCTTTTTTTTGAACAAATCTATTGTATCTGCCATCACAAAAGTGATTCAGTGATTCCCAATAAGTACGGCCATGCTCACGCGGCGCTCGCGTGCACATGCATGTACGCTGTTAAAAGCTTAGCGCTTGGAGCGACATGGAAATTTTATTTCCAAGTGCTCAGCAGGGTCACGTGATCCTTCAATAACCAATGGGGAGAGAGAGAGAGAGACAGATTGGGGAGAAGGGACAACCTCACAGAATGGGCCAAGAGGGACAGACACAGAATGGGAGAGAGAGACAGACACAGAAAGGGGAGAGAGAGACAGACACAAAATGGGGAGAGAGAGGCAGATACAGAATGGGGAGAGAGAGGCAGACACAGAATGGGGAGAGAGAGACAGACAGAATGGGGGGAGAAGACTAGTATTAGAATGGAGAGAAATACAACACAAATGGGGAGAATAGGCAGATACAGATGGGGAGAGAGAGCGACACAGAATGGGGAGAGAGAGCAGACACAGAATGGAGAGAGAGACAGACAGAATGTGGGGAGAAGGATAGGCACCAAGAATGGATAGAAGAGACCGTATCGCATGATTGCGAGCGACTGGATGGATGGTGTGATGGAGAGAATGGAAGGAAGTGGGGGAGGGAGAGAATGGAGGCAGTTGGGGAAGGATCTAATGAGGCAGGGAAGAGATCATTGAGGGAAGGGGAAGCAGAGAATCAGTCAGCAGGGAGGGCGCAGACTGGCTGGACAGGGGGGAGGCGCTCGTTGAGGTATTTGGGGGGGGGAGAGCGCGTATGGTGAGGAAGGGTGCGGGCTATCCTGTTCTTTCTGTGCCCGGTCTCGACCTAGCAGGTACGTGGCCGGCGCTCCTGTATGTAAACTTGGGAAGGTCGCGCCTTGGCGGTGTGACGTCCTCTACCTTCTCAGGACGTTTCCGTGTCTGCCTTTCCTGGCCCTTTGTCTTGAGCTCCGGGTGACTCGTTCTCCCGCCTTTCCCTGTGCCGTGGTTCCTCCTCGCCTGCCTGGCACTTGCTCTGGTACTCGCCTGTCGTTCCTTGTTCGCTTCCTTTCTTTACTTTTTCTTTCTCTGCCCTCTCTGTCCTTGTTTCTCTTTCTCTCCTTTGAGGTCCTTTTTTTTCTTCTCTCCTTGCTTTCCGTTCCTAGTTAGCTGCCTTTCTTTCCGTTTCTGTCTCTCCTGTCTTTCTTGCCGCCTGCTCGTCCTTTTTGGCCTTGTTTTCGTTTCTCTCCTTTCTGCTTTGCTCTCCTTTGCTTTCCCTTTTTGCTGCCTCTCTCGCTGCCGTTGTTGCTTTCTCTCCTTTCTGGCGTGTTTTTTGGCTCCCTTTCCTTTCTTTTTCGTTCTCTCCTGTCCTCTCTTTGTGCTTCCGCTCCTTGGTTTGTCCATTTTCTCTCATCCGTGTGTCTCCTCTCCTTTCGGTCCTTTGCGTTCCCCTCTTTTTCTTCCTTTTTCGGTCTATCCTTTCTTTCCGTTCCTCCTTTCTCTCCCCTTTTCTCCTTGCACTTTGGTTCCTTCTTCCTTTTTTCATGTAGAGACACACACACACAACACACACACCACACACTCCCTCTGCACCTCCTGCAGTTTCCACAGAGATTTGACAAGGGGAGGGGGGCTTCTGGCAATGTGCCGATCCCTGGCAGGCATCTCCAGCTGATCTCTCTGCCACCTCTGCAGAGGGGGGGCGGGGTGTGCGCAGAGCCATGCTGCTGCACTCTGAAGATTCCCTGGCAGGCTTATCCAGCTGAATCTCTGCAACTCGGGGAAGAGGGTGGGGGGGGCGGCATGATCGGAGCATCCTGTTGCTGCACACAGTGAAGATCCCAGCCGGCTCTCCCGCAGAGCACCCTAGCTGATTTTTTTTTAGTACATCGATTCTAAGACTTCCAGACGTGAAAATTGAGGGAAAAAATTTGCGTCTTCGATTCGAGGAATATACGGTATAGGAAACTTTGAGGCATACATCATTAAAATTAAGAAAAATATCATCCGATTTCCGTAATATGCGTTATAACACACACATGACGGATCTATTGTGCATTTACCTCCATAATTCTTGAATTGTTTATCTTCCTCTTTAATGGAAAACTTATTGCAGTGTTAGGACAGCCTGCAGGGGGAGTTGGCTCCTACTATACCATCTTAGGGAAATAGGAGATAACTACAGTAGCCTTCTTCACAACCACAAACTGTACTCATTGAACACAACTGTACAATATTTTTTTACACATATTCAGATTCACAAATATACAGTACACATTCACACTGAACATGTTTATACTGTGTAATTAACTTTCTGTCAATGCATATATCACAACTCCATTTTAATAATACCCAGGGCTGAACAATTATAAAAATGCCACTCGCCAAAAAAAAGGAACTTTCCTCCTCCCACCCAAAAAAACATTTTTTTAGACAGTAACCCTTACCCCCCTCACTTAACCAATAGCGAGACTTAGTTCTTGCCATGCCACCTTGACACTGCAGTGATGTCGTGATATCACATAACATCCGGTGTCATGGCAACAAGGCATCATTTGATGCCATGCAGCCATTTGCATGGGAGTTGTAGCGGGAGACACGAGAGTTGCAGGGGGGGATAGAGGAGAATGCCGGGCGATCCACACCACCCCCACCAACCGGTTAGACGTCTGTAGGGGTTAAATGCACTTGCCCCAGGCAATGGGTGAGTGCATTTGTCGAGCAGCTCAGATAATACGCGATGCCAAAGACAAAATAATATAATTTAAAATTAAATTAGAATGAAATTAAGGGCCTTGTTGTACTTGTTATAGTTGGAGTTGTACTTGAACTATATGACCGCTTTTTGTTTACTTTCTCAGGTTTTTTTTTCCTCTTCTTTTCTTTTCCTGCATCTCTTTTCTCCTTCTTCAGCTTATTAATTTCACAACTGATACCCAAAAACTATGTAGTGTTACTTCTATAGGACCAATAAACAAAAAGGATTACTCCAGTCATAACAACTACATTATGAATTCTGAAAGATACGTGTTGCCATCTCACACAAAACGATATGCTCAGAACTTTACTTATAATTGGGACATCACAAAGCACACTGACTATACCCCTCCCTGCTAAATCAAAATGTATTACCACTGTAATAATGTCACCTTTGTATGACAGAATGTTATTTTTCCATAGCCTATACTCTCTGTAATTTTTTCTGGTGTAACACCTAAATTCTTTAATCAAATGTTTTTACATGAAATCATAGTATAGTTACAGCTAGGCCAGCCGTTATTCGAAAAACTTACATGAAACAAAAAACACAATTTCAATGCATCTGTTGATGTTTTTATCTAAGTAATATGTTTAACCATATCTATCTTAGTATTACAGTACCGACACACTTTATTCTCGCTCGGCTAGTCCCGAGATTCGGGTATCCAGGGTGTATTCAGGTTTGTGATCGTTTTCATCCAGAGTCATTGCGTATTTTTCCCGGCAGGGATTTTAAGCATTTTATTCCGGCTGGCTGCACTACTGCAATGCCGTGTAAATAACATGGGGGCGCTTGCGAGCTGTTCTTTTGAAAGCCGTCCCCCTATAATGAATTGTAAATGCAGTATATATTACTGTATATATATATATACTGTTAACAACAACCCCTATAAGCCCTAACATACAGTACTGTAACACATACAGTTACTGTATATGCACATACATAATGATACTACTGTATGGGCAGCGGGGCGAGAATGTTTTGCAGCAGAGAGGAATCCGCTTTCTCCTCTCTTGCGCAAACATCGGCACATTAAAAATTATTTTAAATACATTTTTATTGATAGTGTAGATGTGCAAGGGGGTCTCCGGAGCTGAACCGCGTTGGTTTCAGTCTGGGGGACCCCCTGCTCCCCGAATACAGCCCCCTTTATGAGGTGCCGGTATCCCTCTGCTTGGTTTTAAGCCCCGACCAACGTGATCGCCTGTAAACCAAGCAGAGCAGAGGGATACCGGCCCCCCAAAGGCCTTGTATCTCGGGGACAGGGGTCCCCAGACCTGAAACCAGGGTGGTTCTACTCTGGAGACCCTCTGCACATGTACAGTATCAATAAAACACATACAGTTACAGTATAATAATAACACTCGTTCTTACCTAGCGGCTATGCGCTAGGTAAAGAAGCAGCTTTCTGAATTTTAAATATATTGTACATGATCAAGGGGTTCCCCCCTGAGCCAGAAATTAATGCTCAGGGACCCCCCCTGCTCCTGCTCAATATTATTAAAATACGAAAATGCTGCTTCTTACCATATTGAGGGATAGCGGATCCGCCTAAGGCAATGAAGGGTTCAACCCACCGTGCCCGCTTTATTGTGCGTAGTGGTATTGAGGTGTGGAGGAAGTTAGGGAAGAATGGAATGGGTAGAGGAGATAGGGAGTTGGGCAAGGGGGCTTAGCCGGAAACATGGCATGGAATGATATGATTAGGATGGTTCCCTTTGTAGTCTGGGGGGGTGGCGGGTGCACTTAACCTCTTCACGAACACCGTAGCAGTTAATACGCTACGGTCATGAAGGGGTTAAGCCCTCCCGCTACCTCTCCCCGCAAAGGCCCTAAACAAGCACCGTTTGGGGTTTTTTATTTTTTTTCTTTTTTTCCCACAGCTTCACCCACCCCCGCTACCCACAATAAAAAAAATACACACACAGCAGCCGCAAAAAATAAATAATAAATCTAAATATATAAATAAATAAATGGACAATAATACATTTGAAATACATTTTTATTGATAGTGTAGATGTGCAGGGGGTCCTCGGAGCTGAACCCGTTGGTTTCAGGTCTGGGACCCCCTGCTCCCGAGATACATCCACAGCCCTTTAGGGGTGCCGGTATCCCTTGCTTGGTTTAAATAGGGCCACGACCATCGTGATCACGGAGCCCATGTAAACCAAGCAGAGCAGAGGGATACCAGGCACCCCCTAAAGGGGCCGATCTCGGGGAGCAGGGGGTCCCGACCTGAAACCAGTGCGGTTCTGCTCTGGAGACCTTGCACATGTACAGTACAATTAAAAACACATACAGTATACAGTATAATAAACCCTCATCTTTACCTTAGCGGCTATGCGCTATGGTAAAGAAGCAGCATTTCTGTATTTTAATATATTGTACAGTGAGCAGGGGTTCCCTGAGCCAGAAATTAATGCTCAAGGACCCCCCCTGCCTGCTCAATATTATTAAAAACTACAGAAATGTAATGAAAGAGATATGTCCTACAATAAGTACATTCATGTGGATACCATTTAATATCTGCCTTTTTCCTTGTCGCTATATTCGCTGGTAATCAGTGTCTGTGTGTAGGCAAAGTCAACTTTGGAAGGTCTTAAATATCTTAATGTTTATTTTATATGTGCTAACACTGAGGGTCTCTGCTGTTAGGTAAATATCCTGATTACAATATGATTTGCATATGAGTGAGCAACATCCGTTAAAATGTATCAATCTGCTTTTTTTTAGGTGAATCAGACAAATCGCAAGGCCCACCTTTGGGGATACGCATTACGAATTTCGATATGTAAAATCGCCAAAACGTCTCTGGTAACTAGCCCTAGTGTTTGAGAGTGGGGTTCTTGAGAATAGGGAGAGTTGTTTACAAAGCTAATGGAAATAGTCGAAAATGATACTCAAAAAAGGATATGTTAGTGGAATTACAACAAACTATAATACGTAGAAGGAGGGAGGTTGATTTTTTACCTTAATTCTTTTGTAATAGTGGATTCTTTGGGATTTGCAAAACATTTTCTTTCTCTGGCTCTATGCCTTTTTTTAGGTAATTAAATACCAAAGGAAGCACTAACATTGACTAGTATTGTGTAAACAACCTTTTGATCTTACCACTGTCCATACAGTTTAAAAGAAATCCCTTTAAAGGTGGTATAAGTGTAAAATAGAAAGAAATGTTATTTAGTGTCTCAATTGAAATAAATAATAGTTGCTTGGTTAATTGCTAGAATATGAAAAACTCTATTTAATTATATTATAAACATAATGCTGTACAGAAAAGTTTGACAGCATTTTCAATCATGCAAATTTTCACAAATTACTTTTGGAGACATTCGGCATCTCTACTCTAGAGCCAAAAAGCTTTTTGTGCTAATACGGAATATCATGACTATTACAGTATTTATGGAAAGTTCTTTACAATTATTTTCTAGGAGCAATTATTGGATCTTTGAATTTGTTAGCATTTTGTGAACCTATTTTCGATTGCCTTTTATCTCTCTGTTCTCTCATCACTATCAAGTTTTTTTCAATTGCACTCTCTGAAAGTCTTTAAAGTTTACAATTTTAAATAGTATTTAATCATAATCACTATTAATGTCTAAACATTACGGTTGTGCTAGTTGAATAAAACTTCTTGAGCCAACATCATCCATGTATATTCATAAGGTTTTTGGAACTCTGAAGAGTCATTGTCACGATAATCTAGCCAAATTATTTTGCCTTTCAATAATTATATTGTACCATTACAGTAAATCATGATGGAAAGACTTCAAAGAAAGCTTTTAAACATTATACCATTACTGTGAGATTTCAAAGAAACGCCTTTTTGATTTCATCATAATTTCCATAGTGACCTCTCCTTTCAGTCCAACTGATGCAATCCCAACAAAAATTACAGCTTCGCGAACAATTAAAAAATAAGGCACCAATAATGCATCTTGCATTGGTTTACTTTCCATTTCAAATCAATGTTTGTCATTAGTTATGAGAAAAATTAGAGTTGTAACATGCCCCTAAATGGTAGAATTTAATTTGGTGAATGGTCCTTCAGTTTCTTATCCCAAAATACTCTAGTTACAGAATGGTAATGGTATTTCCATTTACTAACTATATCCAAGGCAAACAGATTCCTGTGCTCGGAGAAAAGTCGTCACTAGGTGTAGTGTAAAAAAAACTAGTCAAGTTACTGTGATCCCTCGTATGTGTACTCTTCAAGGCAAGGCTTCCTTCAAGCTACTCACAAGTCTTATCTCTTGTGTGGTGTATATAAGGTATGCTTTATGGCATCGTGCCTGGCTTCTCCATACGATAAATTCCTTATATGCTATAATGAAGCAAGGATGAAACAACCATGTATGCGATCAGAAAGTAAAGCTTTATCTTAATATGGTAAAACACACTACACATGGTGTTGGTAGGGAAAACAGCAAATTGATTATAAAATCATCCACGCCGGCCAAACAGAAGCTTCGTGGCTGGAACAGTACACCCCTCCGCTCTCTCCGAGCTGATCGCTCTTCGCGTCTGTGTCTGTTCCGGTGGAATCCTAGTGGGGTGACGTCAGAACGACGGGTGCCAGCGCTTGACAACCAACAGGTCGCGCTGCAATCAGCCTCCTTTGGTGCAGGATACAGGATCACTCACAACACGCGTTTCTCCCTGCTGAGTGGTTTCCTTCAGAGTGTTTTGTGTGGCTATCTACGGGCATAGTATACCTAGTGTCTAGCTTTTTTGATTGGTGGTACAATTAAAGATGCAGCTGTGTCACTTGAGGGTGGTAACAAGTCGCCCACCGTTATTGGACTACAGATTTTTCACTTATAACAAACATAGAACATAATCTACAATATCTATGTATAACAACAAATAGTCAAAAACAACATCAGAAACCACATCTATAAGATAACTAGACTCAAATAAAACTAATTCTAAATAGTGGTATGGCGTCTGCAAGGAAACAAAAGGGAGAGACCAATGTTAGTCTTTTAGCGAAAAATCCATATGTATTCTCGCTGTTCATGAGATTTCTTTATTCCTGTCCACCCTCCCCGCCAATGAGGAGCCACCCCCCAAACTTACTCTAACCCAAATATTGCAATTTTTAGGGCAGAATTATGTAATTGCAGAAAATGTTTAGGTACACTATGGTGATTCTATATCTTCACCCGCCCCCGTTAGTTGTCCCATGCTCTCTAAATATCGTATAGCGTAACTGGACGGATGGTTTTTAACCGATATATGTAAACCGCAGGTACAACTCTCAACAATAAATCACATATTTTGACCGACACTTGCTATGTCTATCTATATGATATATTTATATAGTATTGTTAGATTTAAAGTATTCCCATGACATATGAACTAAAATCCACATGCGTAAATTTCATGACAGACTAAAAAAACTTATGGACTTATTAAACCAATTAGAAGTATTGAGTATGGATTCACTATTGTTCCCGTTAATTGCACTAGGAGCAATTTTGTTCTTCACATTGAGCTTTCTAAAAGAAACCTGAGGGGTAATCTGATATATGTCCCCTAAAATCGGATAATTTTTTTAACAACATATATACGAGCCAATGGCGTTTTAAAAATAGCGCTTAATGATTGCCATTAGATCCCGATTAAACAGGTGATAATGGGCATTTTAGAAGGCTCTCTTGTCGACAGGTCTAATTATAGAGGACGAATTGAGGCCTCTAGAGCAGAGAATGAGTTCTATACCAAAGGCCTCTCTATATTCACTTTTTATTATTTCCTTCTGTAAATTTTTCAGGTTAAATTTTTGATTGATGTTTTAAGAAATATCTTCTGATGCATTTACATTTCAACGTCGGTATTGGCCATTCCAGTAATATTCTCAATCCAAGTTTGCTTATGGTTGGCAACTAGTAGGTAGAATAAAAATTATACCTATCACAATCTTTGAAGTAATTTTTTTTTTAATAACATTCTTACTATTATATGGTCAAATACAAGAAAATTATCTTTTTGCTCACCATTGATGTAAATTTCCGATTCATACTAATATGAATCCAGATATATAAGGAAATGTCTATTCTTCTCTAGAACCTTTCAGATGAAGACATATCATCTATATACCGCGCCATGTGTACTAGGTTCGCGTGAGTCCCCGCCCATGGACCACCATATTTGTTCATCCTCCCATGCGCTCATGAGAGGTTGGCGTTAACAATCTGCGCCAACCTGTACCCATGGCACGTCCCGCAACAGTTGGATCATAAAACATTCTCATCAAACTCAAAAAAAGTTTTGTTATTCAAAATGAATTTTAATGCATCACTCTATGAGAACTCTATTTGACAGATTTAGGCTAGTACACTTTTCCAAAATCGGAGCTGCTCTACATCTCGACAATGTCGAATGATTGTATAAGGCATTCCCATCTGTGGTGACCAAAAAGATCCTCCTGCCATTGGATTATGGTCAATAGCAATATAACATCATTATGTATCTTTAAGATGCCAATCTTTGTTCTTTCACTAAGTCTCGGAGAAACAATCATATAAATTCTGACAGATTAAGATGTCATACGACCCTATGCCGGATATTATAGGAGGCCACCGGGTGGGTGGTTTTTGCTTGGGTTTTTGTCCAATTTGGGCATAAAATAGAATATGGGAATTTGGGCGTGTTCTATATTTAGATAATTAAATCCCTCTCTTCTTCCAAGCATTCCTTTTTTTTGCCTCTGTTAGAAGAAGTTTAATTCTTTTCAAAATATTCAGAGGTTTTAATTCCTAATTTTTTATAAAGGCATGACTGTCCCCTAATATTCTCATGCTCTTCTTCCATATAATAGGTGTGGTCCATTAGGACCACCCCCCCCCACTTATCTGCCTGTTTTATTACTATTGTGTTATTGATGCTAATTCTTCCAGGGCTTCTTTTTCTTCTTAGTCATATTGTTTATTTTGTGGCCCTTTTTTGATCACTAAGTGTCCTCAGATCTTTTGTGTTACAGTTTTGGGAAAAAACTTCCAAATGAGTACGCTTTAGAAATGGTGGAAAAAATATGAGAGTATTATAATACACCGACACAAGGGTTTTTAGATCAAAGGGTCTGGGATTGGACCTAGGTTTCAGACCGAATTGTATAAGTTATCTCTATGTGGTCTGTATTAGCTCCTATTTTGTCTGTGTTGTCCCATCCTTTAACAATGGATTGGATCAGTTCTCATTTCTATATCTTTATTTAAGAAAATTCTACTTTATAGTTAAAGAGCGTAAGTATTTATGTGCTGCACTACAAACAGATTAAATTATGTTTGGGTCCTCTTCGTTAGGGAGCACAAATGTTAAGGCCCTTAGCATAAAATTAAGCTGACTGGTTACAAAACTTTATTACTTAAATTAATAAATAACTTTTATTGTTCTCTTCAGAGACCTGTGGATCCTTCTTGATTTGCTCTCTTTCTATTCTCTCCCATCTGACATTCTTCTTTTCCTGAGTGATATTTGGGGGAGATCTTTTGTGCTAGGGGTTGAAATGAAACTTAACACCCCTTCTGCCTAAAAAGACTCCTTATCTTTTAGGATTAATTATACATTCAGGCTGTCTCCATTACCTCTTTAGGTATGGACATCCATTTTATATCACTTACACCTTGGTTCTATATGTTTTTGTTTTTTTCTTAAAAACTTTTCCCCCCAAAGATTGTAGGATTCCCATTTCAATTTTTCCTCATATTGACCCTCAACTTTTTTAGTAAAAAATGTGTTGACTTAAACCTGCCATGAAGTTTAGGATAACTGTCAAGCATATCGTCCCCTATATAGGTGCCATCCCTGTGGTTCTCTATTTTTTTTCTCGGAGTTTCAGAATTAAAACTCTTATTCAATTTGTTACTTTTATTTTATTCCATGTCCTTTCGGTCCGCAGTGGCGTAGTCATTCTGATCTCTCTTAATTTTTTTTGTTTTTTTTTTCACCATGGTCCTCCTCTCAAGCATCTATCTTTTTTTGTGATCTTTATATCTTATATCAATAACTCTTTTAATGTTTTTTCTAAAGGTCCTAATTCATCATAATTCTTCTTATAATCATCTATTTCCTTTATCAATTATTGTAAGGTGTTTCTGATGTTGCATTATAAATTATCTCATTAAATCTATGAACATTGTCTACGTGGTATTCCGATTTTTGAAATAAAATCCTCATCTTCTAAGTCAAAAGTGTTTTTTTTTTTTAATTCCGAGTCCCCTTGGTACTCCTCTACATTCTAATATTTTTCTCAAAAAGACAAGATATACCATATTTTTGGTTATCATCGTATTAGTAGATGTTCTAATTTTTTAAGACATCATAATCACAACCACCCCGTTCTTTATCATTTATTTTTTGTTTCCATCTTATCAGATAGACCAACAGATTCTAGATTAATGTGTCCTCAATTGTCTCTTTGAAAAACTATGTTTTGTTGCCCCAGCCATACTTTACAATCTTTCATAAACAATAGTGATTAAATTCTGCAGCCAGTGATAAAGTGAAGAAGTGAAAAATAGGTGAAAACTATCAATAGTTATCAATGTTGCGCTTAAAAATAATCATTGATATTTACATTAACATATACAAAAATCACCCGTGTAATATAACATACATAATGTGGAAGTGACCAATGCACTCAGATTGGAAATATGCACTCAAACCCTAATATTAGATTGTCCTCATCTCGCAATCCAAAGTAAAGTTTGTCGAATCAGTGCTATTTGGGAGTGTGCAGATAGTGTAAAAGACAGGCAAAAAAAGAAAGAAAACCTAAAACGCACAATAAAATATAGTGCATTATGTCTAGTGTTAATTAAAGTGCATTCTTTCCTTCAGATTCTGGTGACGTGTGTACTCACCGCAGTCTCTCTCTTGTGTGGTGTATATAAAGGTAATCTTATGGCATCGGTCGCCTTGCTTCTCAATACCAGATAATTCCTTATTGATATATATGAAAGCATAGAAACCACCATAGTTGCGATCAGAAAGTAAAACTTTATCTTAAAAATATGGTAAACAAACCAAGAGCGTGTAATACATCTTAATATTTTATTTGGCACAATGCGGTGCACCACATGTAATAGGTACTGTGTTCCCTAAAAGGGTAAGCTGTATTAAACTATGTGGTTACATCTAAACTGCATCACATCTTAGACATATGCATATTTGATCTATGAATTTTTAAAATATAAAACCTGTATACGTCTGTAATATACACATATTAATATGACGCATAGTAACACAGCAATTGATTATTTGAATGCATTAGGGTCACAATGTTTAAATAGCTGGGATTTAATTGTTACTTACCTATGCCACGGATGCAAAAGTACAGTACACCTATGTGTACATAAGCTCTAGTTCGAGATAAACTTAAGTTTCCTATTACTTCATTGGCACGCATACTCCATAACGTGTGTGATTAATTGGTGACATACTTCAATAAATGGAAATCTGAGTCCAATTGAAACGAAGTATTATATTACTGTGTAATAAGTAATATGTAACATCCGCACTAGAGAACCGATGTTAATATGGGATAGTTGATTATGTGCTGCATATCCATAGAACTCTCAACTTTATTATGTGTTTGCATATAATAGCGAGTCATAATCACTTCATGAATTACCCATAACTGTATACTCCCTCCAATCACATGAACTAACAGTCTAATTATTAATCATAATACATTTCCTTAAATCATTTATCTTCAGACAGCTAATTAAAAACAAAGTATGGTTCAATGTTCTTTCTCATTTAGTTTTTTCATGAATTGTGCTATTAACGGTAAACTAACGACTCAATAATTACATATAGGAAATATAGAAGGCACATTACTTGGTGCCAGTTCAATTATAATTACACGCTTATTGTACAATGTACACATAGAAGCCAAACATTGATTTCGGCTAAAATAACAATCACCATTCTGACTAATATAAATTTGACTTAGACTTTTACTCACAGGCTAACAATCCATCATAATCTAAACACTAAAATCAATGTAACAATTGCCCCAAAAAGGTGAAAGTACAATACTTTGTCATTTTATCATGGTATGATGAGAAATGTATTCAACTTACTGTATTTTTCATTTCCTCCTCACTACCACTTATGGCAGTGGGTTATCTGATGGGATAGCTTCTTACTCCCTTTTGGCCTCTAGTAGGTGCATAGGAAAACTCCTCTGTAGGTACTCTGAGTATACCACAGACCCCTTCCCTTACCTGCAGGTTAGTCTTTGCCCGTGATTATTCCCATAGCTATAAATACAATCACAAATAATGAATCAACGGGCAGCATTAATAAACAAGTTTCTCTTTTGCTGTCTCACCTATTTAGTAATGGGGAGAGAGAGGCAGATACAGAATGGGGAGAGAGAGGCAGACACAGAATGGGGAGAGAGAGACAGACAGAATGGGGGGAGAGAGATAGGCACAGAATGGAGAGAAAGAGACAGAAAGAAGGAGGAGAGAGGAGCAGGCAAGATAAAGAATGGGGAAGAGAGGGACGGAGGAGGCGAGGCAAGACACAGAATGGGGAGAGAGAGGCAGACACAGAATGGGGAGAGAGAGACAGACAGAATGGGGGGAGAGAGATAGGCACAGAATGGAGAGAAAGAGACAGTATCGGATGATTGGAGAGAGAATGGATGGATGGTGGGAGGGAGAGAATGGAAGGAAGTGGGGGAGGGAGAGAATGGAGGGAAGTGGGGGAAGGAGAGAATGGAGGGAAGGGGAAGAGATAATGGAGGGAAGGGGGAAAGAGAGAATGCAGGAAGAGGGGAGGGAGAGAATGGAGGGAAAGGGGGAGGGAGAGAGTGGAGGTAATTTGGGGAGAGAGAGAATGGAGGGAAGGGGGAGGGAGATAATGGAGGGAGGGGACAGGGAGAGAATAGAGGGAAGGGGGAAGGAGATAATGGAGGGAAGGGGGAAGGAGAGAATGGAGGGAAGGAAGAGAATAGAGGGAAGGGGGAAGGGAGTGAATGAAGGGAAAGGGGGAGGGAGAGAAGGGGGAAGAGTGAGAGAATGGAATGAAGGGGGAAGAAGAGAATGAATGGAAGGAGAGGGAGAGAATGGAGGGAAGGTGGGAGAGAATGGAGGGAAGGGGGAGGGAGAGAATAGAGGGAAGTGGGAGAGGGAGAGAATGGAGGGAAGTGGGGGAGGGAGAGAATGGAGGGAAGGGAAGAGGGAGAGAATGGAGGGAAAGGGGATGGAGAGAATGGAGGGAATGGCAGAAGGAGATAATGGTGGGAAGTGGGGGAGGGCGAGAATGGAGGGAGGGGGAGAGAATGGAGGGAAGGGGTGAGGAAGAGAATAGAGGGAAGGGGTGAGGGAGATAATGGAGGGAGGGGGGGAGAATGGAGGGAGAGGGTGAGGGAGAGAATGTACGGAGGGGGAGGAAGAGAATGGGGGGAAGGGGAGAGAGAAGGGGGATAAAGAGAATGGAGGGAAGGGGGAGGGAAAGATTGGAGGGAATGGGGAGGGAGAGAATGGAGGGAAGGGCAGAAGGAGAGAATGGATGGAAGGGGAGGAAGTAGGGAATGGGGATGTAGAGACACACACACACAAACACACACACACACAGCTCCCTCTGCACCTCCTGCAGTTCTCACAGAGATTTGACAAGGGGGAGGGGGGCTTCTGGCAATGTGCCGATCCCTGGCAGGCATCTCCAGCTGATCTCTCTGCACCTCATGCAGAGGGGGGGGGGGGTGTGAGCAGAGCCATGCTGCTGCACTCTGAAGATCCCTGGCAGGCTTATCCAGCTGATATCTCTGCAACTCGGGGAGAGGGTGGGGGGGGCGGCATGATCGGAGCCATGCTGTTGCTGCACACAGTGAAGATCCCAGCCGGCATCTCCAGCAGAGCACCCTAGCTGATTTTTTTTTTAGTACATCGATTCTAAGACGCATCCAGACGTGAAAATTGGAGGGAAAAAAGTGCGTCTTCGATTCGAGGAAATACGGTATTAGGAAACTTTGAGGATACACATTAAAATTAAGAAAAATAGCATCCGATTTCCGTAATATGCGTTATTAACACAAACATGACGGACTATTGTGCATTTACCTCCATAATTCTGAATACTGTTATCTTCCTCTTTAATGGAAAACTTATTGTCAGTGTTAGGGACAGCCTGCAGAGGGGAGTGGCTCCTACTATACATCTTTAGGGAAATAGGAGATAACTACAGTAGCCTCTATCAACAACACAAACTGTACTCATTGAACACAACTGTACATATATTTTATTACACATATTCAGATTCACAAATATACAGTACACATTCACACTGACATGTTTATACTGTGTAATTAACTTTCTGTCAATGCATGATATCACAACTCCATTTTAATAATACCCAGGGCTTGACAAATTATAAAAAATGCCACTCGCCAAAAAAAAGGAACTTTCCCCCACCCCAAAAAAACATTTTTTTAGACAGTAACCCTTACCCCCCTCACTTTAACCAATAGCGAGACTTACTTGCCATGACAACTTGACACTGCATGATGTCGTGATATCACATAACATCCCGGTGTCATGGCAACAAGGCATCATTTGATGCCATGCAGCCATTTGCATGGGAGTTGTAGCGGGAGACACGAGAGTTGCAGGGGGGGATAGAGGAGAATGCCGGGCGACGCCACACCCCACCACCGGTTAGACTCTGTAGCGGGTAAAATGCACTTGCCCCAGGCAAGTGGGTGAGTGCATTTGTCGAGCTCAGATAATACCGATGCCAAAGACAAAATAATATAATTTAAAAATTAAATTAGAATGAAATTAAGGGCCTTGTTGTACTTGTTATAGTTGAGAGTTGTACTTGACTATATGACCGCTTTTGTTTACTTTCTCAGGTTTTTTTTCTCTTCTTTTCTTTTCCTGCATCTCTTTTCTTCCTTCTTTCACTTAATTAAGTTCACACTGATACCCAAAACTATGTAGTGTACTTCTATAGGACCAATAAACAAAAAGGATTACTCAACAAGGTCATAACAACTACAGTATGAATTCTGAAAGATACGGTTTGCCATCTCACAAAAAACTGATATGCTCAGAAATTTACTTATAAATTGGGACATCACAAAGCACACTGACTATACCCCTCCCTGCTAAATCAAAATGTATTACCACTGTAATAATGTCACCTTTGTATGAGCATATTATGTTATTTTTCCATAGCCTATACTCTCTGTAATTTTTCTTGTGTGAACAACTAAATTCGTTAATCAAATGTTTTACATGAAAATCATAGTATAGTTACAGCTGCAGCAGCCGTTATTCGAAAACTTACATGAAACAAAAAACACAATTTCAGATGCATCTGTTGATGTGTTTTATCTAATAATATGTTATACCATATCTATCTTAGTATTACAGTACCGACACACTTTATTCTCGCTCGGCTAGTCCCGCGAATTCGGGTATACCAGGGTGTATTCAGGTTTGTGATCGTTTTCAGCCAGAGTGCATTGCGTTATTTTCCCGGCAGGGATTTAAGCATTTTATTCCGGCTGGCTGCAATACTGCAATGCCGTGTAAATACACATGGGGGCGCTTGCGAGCTGTTCTCTTTGAAGCCGTCCCCTATAATGAATTGTAATGCAGTATATATACTGTATATATATATACTGTATAACAACAACCCCTATAAGCCCTAACATACAGTACTGTACACATACAGTACTGTATATGCACATACATAAATGATACTACTGTATGGGCAGCGGGGGCGAGATGTGTTTGCAGCAGAGAGAGATCCGCTGCTCTCTCTCTGCGCAAACATCGGCACATTAAAAATTATTTTAAATACATTTTTATTGATAGTGTAGATGTGCAGGGGGTCTCCGGAGCTGAACCGCGTTGGTTTCAGGTCTGGGGACCCCCTGCTCCCCGAGATACAGCCCCCTTTATGAGGTGCCGGTATCCCTCTGCTTGGTTTAAAGGGCCCGA
This sequence comes from Ascaphus truei, assembly GCA_036426205.1. Lineage (NCBI taxonomy): Eukaryota > Metazoa > Chordata > Amphibia > Anura > Ascaphidae > Ascaphus > Ascaphus truei. The sequence continues at coordinate 44,430 of WSYH01000414.1, forward strand.
CCCACTGATCGCGGCCTGTAAACCAAGCAGAGCAGAGGGATACCGGCACCCCCTAAAGGGGCCTGTATCTCGGGGAGCAGGGGGTCCCCAGACCTGAAACCAGTGTGGTTCTGCTCTGGAGACCCTCTGCACATGTACAGTATCAATAAAACACATACAGTATACAGTATAAATAAACACTCGTTCTTTACCTTAGCGGCTATGCGCTATGGTAAAGAAGCAGCATTTCTGTATTTTAATAATATTGTACAGTGAGCAGGGGGTTCCCTGAGCCAGAAATTAATGCTCAGGGACCCCCCCTGCTCCTGCTCAATATTATTAAAAATACAGAAATGCTGCTTCATTACCATAGCGGAATAGCCCGCTAAGAATAGGGTTAACCCCCGTCCCGCTTTATTGTGCGTAGTGGGGATGCTGAGGGGGGTATTTGCCCTTGGTGTGAGTTTGGACTTGCGGGGGTTGCGGGTGCACTTAACCCCTTCACGACCGTAGCAGTTAATCCCGCTACGGTCATGAAGGGGTTAAGCCCTCCCGCTACCCCCCCCGCAAGCCCTAAACAAGCACCGTTGGGGCTATTACCCCATTCACCCACCCCGCTACCCCACATAAAAAAATACACACACAACACCCCAAAAAAAAAATAAATAAATCTAATATAATAAATAAATAAATGACAATAAATACATTTGAAATACATTTTTATTGATAGTGTAGATTGCAGGGGGTCTCCGGAGCTGAACCGCGTTGGTTTCGTCTGGGACCCCCTGCTCCCCGAGATACAGCCCCCTTTAGGGGTGCCGGTATCCCTCTGCTTGGTTTAAAGGGCCCGACCACGTGATCCACGGCCTGTAAACCAAGCAGAGCAGAGGGATACCGGCACCCCCTAAAGGGCCTGTATCTCGGGGAGGCAGGGGGTCCCCAGACCTGAAACCAGTGCGGTTCTGCTCTGGAGACCCTCTGCACATGTACAGTATCAATAAAACACATACAGTATACAGTATAAATAAACACTCATTCTTTACCTTAGCGGCTATGCGCTATGGTAAAGAAGCAGCATTTCTGTATTTTAATAATATTGTACAGTGAGCAGGGGGTTCCCTGAGCCAGAAATTAATGCTCAAGGACCCCCCCTGCTCCTGCTCAATATTATTAAAAATACAGAAATGTAATGAAAGAGATAAGTCCTACAATAAGTACATTCATGTGGATACCATTTAATATCTGCCTTTTTCCTTGTCGGCTATATGTCGCTGGTAATCAGTGTCTGTGTGTAGGCAACGTCAACTTTTGGAAGGTCTTAAATATCTTAATGTTATTTTTATGTGCTAACACTGAGGGTCTCTGCTGTTAGGTAAATTCCTGATTACAATATGATTTGCATATGAGTGAGCAAAACATCCGTTAAAATGTATCAATCTGCTTTTTTTTAGGTGAATGCAAGGACATCGCAAGGCCACCTTTGGGGATACGCATTACGAATTTCGATATGTAAAATCGCCAAACGTCTCTGGAACTAGCCCATAGTGTTGATAGTGGGGTTCTTGAGAATAGGAGAGTTGTTTACAAAGTCTAATGGAAATATCGAAAATGATACTCAAAAAAAGGATATGTTAGTGGAATTACAAAACTATATACTGTAGAAGGAGGGAGGTTGATTTTCTTACCTTAATTCTTTGTAATAGTGATTCTTTGGGATTTGCAAAACATTTTCTTTCTCTGGCTCCAGTGCCTTTTTTAGGTAATTAAATTACCAAAGGAAGCACTAACATTGCTAGTATTTGTAAACAACCTTTTGATCTTACCACTGTCCATACAGTTTAAAAGAAAATCCCTTTAAAGGTGGTATGAAGTGTAAAATATAAAGGAAATGTTATTTAGTGTCTCAATTGAAAATAAATAATAGTTGCTTGGTTAGATTGCCTAGAATAATGAAAAACTCTATTTAATTTATATTTATTAAAACAATATGCTGTACAGAAAAGTTTGACATGCATTTTCAATCAATGCAAATTTTCACAAATTACTTTTGGAGACATTCGAGCATCTCTACTCTAGAGCCAAAAAGCTTTTTGCTAATCGGTCATGATATATACAGTATTTATGGAAAGTTCTTTACAATTATTTCTAGGAAAATTATTGGATCTTTGAATTTCTAGCATTTTGTGAACACTATTTTAGATTGCCTTTTAGTCTCTGTTCTCTCATCACTAGTCAAAGTTTTTTTCAATTGCACTCTCTGAAAGTCTTTAAAGTTTACAATTTTAAATAGGTATTTAATCATAATCACTATTAATGTCTACAACATACGGTTGTGCTAGTTGAATAAAATCTTCTTGAGCCAACATCATCCATGTATTTCATAAGGTTTTTGGAACATCTGAAAGAGGTCATTGTCACGATAATCTAGCCAAATTATTTTGACCTTTCAATAAATTATATTTTACCATTACAGTAAATCATGATGGAAAGACTTCAAAGAAAGCCTTTTAAACATTATACCATTACTGTGAGATTTCCCAAAGAAACGCCTTTTGATTTCATATAATTTCCATATGACTCTCCTTTCAGTCCAACTGATGCAATCCCAACAAATTAGCTGTCCGAACAATAAAAATAAGGCACCAATAATGCATCTTGCATTGGTTTACTTTTCCATTTCAATCAGAATGTTTGTCATTAGTTTGGAAGAAAATTAGATTGTAAACTGACCCACTAAAATGGTAGAAATTAATTTGGTGAATGGTCCTTCAGTTTCTTATCCCAAAATACTCTAGTTACAGAATGGTAATGGTATTTCATTAAACATAAATATTTTCCAAAAGCAAACAGATCTCCTGTGCTCGGAGAAAAGTCGTCACTAGGTGTAGTGTAAAAAAAACTAGTCAAGTTACTGTGATCCTCGTATGTGTACTCTTCAAGGCAAGGCTTCCTTCAAGCTACTCACAAGTCTATCTCTTGTGTGGTGTATATAAAGGTATCTTTATGGCATCGTGCCTGGCTTCTCCATACAGATAAATTCCTTATTGCTATAATGAAGCAAGAGAACCAACCATAGTGCGATCAGAAAGTAAAAGCTTTATCTTAAAAATATGGTAAAACACACTCACATGGTGTTGGTAGGTAAAACAGCAAATTGATTATAAAATCATCCACGCCGGCAAACAGAAGCTTCGTGGCTGGAACAGTACACCCCGTCCGCTCTCTCAGCTGATCGCTCTTCGCGTCTGTGTCTGTTCCGGTGGAATCCCCGGGTGACGTCAGACGACGGGTGCCACGCTTGGACAAACAACAGGTCGCGCTGCAATCAGCCTCTCTCTTGGTGCAGGATACAGGATACACTCAACGCGTTTCTCCTCTGCTGAGGTTTCTTCAGGAGTGTTTTGTGTGGCTATCTCTGGGCATATATACCTCTGTCTAGCTTTTTGATTGGTGGTACAATTAAAGATGCAGCTGTGTGCACTTGAGGGTGTAACAAGTGCCCACACGTTATTGGACTAACAGATTTTCAATTATAACAACATAGAACATAATCTTAAACTCTATGTAAACATACATAGAGTCCAAAAAAACATCAGAACACATTATAAGATAGATAGACCTAAATAAACTAATTCTAAATAGTTGGTATGCGGTCTGCAAGGACACAAAAGGGGAGACAAATGTTAGTCTTTAGCTGGAAAATCCAGTATGATTCTCGCTTTCTGAGTTCTTTATCCCTGTCCCCCCTCGCCAATGAGGCATAACTTACTCTATACCCAAATATTGCAAATTTTTAGGGTCAGAATTATGTAATTGCAGAAAATGTTTAGGTACACTATGGGTTATTACTTTCCGTTTAATGTTGTTCCCATGCTCTAATATTCGTATGCGTAATGGACGGATGGTTTTACCGATATATTGTAAACCGCAGGTACACTCTAACAAATAAATCACATATTTTGACCGACAATTTATATGTCTATCTATATGATATATTTTATTAGTATTGTTAGATTTAAAGGTATTCCCTGCATATGAACTAAATCCACATGCTGTACAATTCTTACAACTAAAAAAACCTATTGGGACTTTTAACCAATTAGAAGTATTGGATTCACTCTTTTTCTTTAATGCACTAGGAGCAATTTTGTTCTTCACATTTGGAGCTTTTCTAAAAAGAACCTGAGGGTAATCTGATATATGTCCCCCTAAAATAGGATAATTTTTTAACACATGCCAATGGCGTTTTAAAATACGCTTAATGCCATTAGATTCCCTATTAAACAGTGTGATAAATGGAACTTTTAGAAGCTTCTTGTCGACAGGTCTAATATTAGGAGGAAGAATTGAGGCTCTAGACAGAGAATGAGTTCTATCCAAAGCCTCCTCTATATTCACTTTTTTATATTTCCTTTCTGTAAATTTTTCAGTTAAAATTTTTGATTGTTGTATGAAAATATCTTCTGTGCAATTACATTTCAACCGTCGGTATTGGCCATACAGTATATTCTCAATCCAATTTTTTTGGTGGCAACTAGTAGGTAGAATAAAATTATTACTATCAACATCTTTGAAGTAATTTTTTGTTTTAATCACATTGTCTTCTATATATATGGTCAAATCCAAGAAATTAATCTCTGTATTGCTCACCATTGATGTAAATTTCAGATTCATACTATATGAATCCAGATATATAAGGAAATGGTCTATATCTTCTCTAGAACCTTTCCAGATGAAGACAATATCATCTATATACCTGCGCCATGTGACTAGGTTCGCGTCGAGTCCCGCCCATGACCAAATATTGTCATCCTCCCATGCGCTCATGAAGAGGTTGGCGTAACTCAGCGCCAACCTAGTACCCATGGCCGTACCGCACAGTTGGATATAAAAATTCTCATCAAACCAAAAAAAGTTTTTATTCAAAATGAATTTAATGCACTCTATGAAGAACTCTATTTGAGATTTAGGCATAGTACACTTTTCCAAAAATCTGGAGACTGCTCTACATCCATCACAATGTCTAATAGATGTGTATAAGGCATTCACATCTGTGGTGACCAAAAAGAATCCTTCCTGCCATTGGATTTGGTCCAATAGCAATATAACATCATTAGTATCTTTAAGATGCAATCTTTGTTCTTTCACTAAGCTCTGGAGGAAACAATCTATAAATTCTGACAGATTAGATGTCATCGAACCTATGCCGGATATTATAGGCCGACCGGGTGGGTGTTGCTTGTTTTTGTGCAATTTGGGCAGAAAATAGAATATTGGGAATTTGGGGTGTTCTATATTTAGATAATTAAATTCTCCTTCTTCCAAGATTCCTTTATTTTTGCCCTCTGTTAGAAGAAGTTTTAATTCTTTTCAAAATATCTCAGTAGGGTTATGTCCTAATTTTTTATAAGCAGTACTGTCCCCTAATATTCTCAATGCTTCTTCCATATAATAGGTGTGGTCCATTATGACCACCCCACCCCCCCTTATCTGCCTGTTTTATTACTATTGTGTTATCTGATGCTAATTCTTCCAGGGCTTCTTTTTCTTTCTTAGTCATATTGTTTATTTTGTGGCCTTTTTTGTCACTAAGTGTCTCCAGATCTTTTGTTATCAGTTGGAAAAAAACTTCCAAATGATTACCTTTAGAAAAGGTTGGAAAAAAATTGACCTAGGTTTCAGACCTGAATGTATAAAGTTATCTCCTATTTGGTCTGTATTATCTCCTACTTTGTCTGTGTTGTCCATCCTTTTAACCAATGGATTGGATCAGTTCCTCATTTCTATATCTTTATTTAAGAAAATTCTCTTTATAGTTAAAGAGCGTAAGTATTTATGTGCATCTACAAACAGATTAAATTTGTTTGGTCCTATCGTTGGGGCAAATGTAAGGCCCTTAGCAATAAAATTAAGCTGACTGGTTGAAAAAACTTTATTACTTAAATTAAAAATACTTTTATTTTCTCTTAAGACCTGTGGATCCTTCTTGATTTGCCTCTTTCTTCTCCCTCTGACATTCTTCTTTTCCTGAGTGGATATTTGGGGGAGTCTATTTGTGCTAGGGGTTGAAATGAACCTGAACACCCCTTCTGGCCTAAAAAGACTCCTTATCTTTAGGATTAAATGTTACATTCAGGCGTGTCTCCTTAACCTCTTTAGTATGGGACTCCATTTTATCACTTACCCTTGGTTCTATATGTTTTGTTTTTTCTTTAACTTTTCCCCCCAAAGATTTAGGATTCCCCATTTCATTTTTAGATTGACCCTCAACTTTTTTAGTAAAAATGGTTGACTTAAAACCTGCATGAGTTTTAGGATAACTGTCAGCATATCGGCCCCTATATGAGGTGCCTCCCTGTGGTTCTATTTTTTCTCGTGAGTGATCAGAATTAAAACTCTTATTCAAATTTTTACTTTTATTTTTATTCCATGTCCTTTCGGTCCCAGTGGAGTAGTCATTCTGATCTCTCTTAATTTTTTTTGTTTTTTTTTCACCAATGTCCTCCTCTAAAGCATCTATCTGTTTTTGTAGATCTTTATCTCTAGTATCATAATCTTTAATGTTTTCTAAAGGTCCTAATTCTATCTTATAATCATCTATTTCTTTATCAATTATTTTAAGGTGTTTCTGATGTTGCATTATAATTAATCTCATTAAATCTAGTGAACATTTGTCTAGCGTGGTATTCCATTTTGAAATAAAATCATCATCTTCTAAGTCAAAAGATGTTTTTTTTTTTAATTCCGAGTCCCCTTGGTACTCTCTTACATTCTATATATTTTTCCAAAAAGACAAGATTACAATATTTTTTGGTATCTCGTATTAGTAGATGTTCTAATTTTTTTAAGATAATATCCACACGTTCTTTATCATTTATTTTTTCCATCTTATCAGATAGACCAACAGATTCTAGATTAATGTGTCTCAATTGTCTCTTTGAAAAAATATTTGGCCCAGCCATAATTTACAATTTTCTTAAACAATTAGTGATTAAATTCGTGCAGCCGTGATAACAGTGAAGAAGTGAAAAATAGGTGAAAAAACAAGTAGTTATCAATGTGGCGCTTAAATATAATCAGTGATATTTAAATTACATATACAAAATCCGTGTAATTAACATACAATAATGTGAAAGTGACCAATGCACTCAGATTGAAATATGCAGCTCAAACCCTAATATTAGATTGTCCTCGCAATCCAAATGAAAGTTGTAGAAATCAGGTGTATTTGGGGAGTGCAGATATGTAAAAGACAAAAAAACGCACAAAATATAGTGCAATATGTCTGTGTTAAATTAAAGTGATGCTTTCCTTCAGATTCTGGTGAAGTGTGTACTCACAAGTCTCTCTCTTGTGTGGTGTATATAAAGGTATCTTTATGGCATCGTGCCTGGCTTCTCAATACAGATAAATTCCTTATTGATATAATGAAGCAAGAGAACCAACCATAGTGCGATCAGAAAGTAAAAGCTTTATCTTAAAAATATGGTAAAACAAACCAAGAGCTAGTAATAAATATTAATATTATTTTGGCACATCCGTGCACACATGAATAGGTACAGTGTATCCCTAAATAGGGTACTGTATTAAACTATTTGTTACATATTAAACTGCATCACACATTAGATAATGCATATTTGTATCTATGATTTTTAAAAATATACCTGTATAGCTGTATATACAAATAGTATATGACCATAGTACAAAGCAATTGATTATTTGACTGCATAGGGAAAATGTTTAAATATGCTGGGATTTATATTTACGTTACATATTCACGGATGCAAAAGTACAGTAGCAATATGTGTAGCATAAGCTCTAGTTAGAGATAACTTTAAGTTTTCCATTACTTCATTGCACCATACTCCAAAAACGTGTGTGATTAATTGTGACATACTTTCAATAAAGGGAATATACTGAGTCAATTGAAACGAAGTATATAATATTACTGTAATAAGTAATATTAACATCCGCATAGAGAACAGATTTATATGGGATATTTTATTATTCATAGTCAAAGAATCTCAACATTTATTATGTGGTTTGAATATAATAAAGAGCATAATCACTTCATAAATTACCCATAACTTTATACTCTCTCCAATCACATGAACTAACATGTCTAATTAATTAATCAGAATACATTTCTTAAATCATTTCTTCAGACAGCTGAATTAAAAACAAATATGGTTCATGTTATTCTCATTTAGTTTTTCATGAATTGTGCTATTAACGTTAAACGACATCAATAATTATATAGGAAATATAGAAGCACATTACTGGTGCCGTTCAAATTATAATACACTCTTATAGTGTATGTCATAGAAGCAAACATTGATTTACTAAAATAACAATGCATATCTGACTATATAAATTTGACTTACTTTTACTCAGAGGCTAACAAGTCCATCAATAATCCCAAACAATAAAATCAATGTACAATTGCCCCAAAAAGGTGAAAGTAACAATAACTATTGTCAGTTATCAGTGTATGATGAGAAAATGTATTCAACTTACTGTATTTTTAATTTCCTGAACTCCACTTATGGCAGTGGGTATTGAATGGGATAGCTTCTTCCCTTTAGCCTCTAGTAGGATAGGAAACTCCTCTGTAGGTACTAGTATAAAAGACCCTTCCCTTACCTGCAGGATAGTCTTCGATTTATCCCATAGCTATAAAGTACACAAAAATAAAATCACGGTAAGATTAATAAATGTTCTCTTTTGCTGTTCACCTTATGTAGTGGATGCTGAATAGAATATACAGATGTAGCAAGCTATACTGTTCTCGGTACCATGGTAAGATGTGAGACCCCTCCCACGGAAAGACTTTGTGTGCCATGGGCTAGCCATGGTAAGCCATGGAATGATATTGCACTGTTTGATGGAATTTATTTATTTTAAATGCAATTTAAGTATGTCTGGCAGATGGCATAGTGAATATCTTGGTCCATGACCGTGGACAGGCTATTAAATGACACAAGTACTGAACAGTACAAATATTTATATTTTAATATTAATATATTTTTACACACATTTTTTGGTAATGTTATGTGCCTATTATATGTAGAGATGGCCAAAATTTGAATCACCTGTAAGTATCCGTGATGATCTGCGTCGTTCTCTCCGCGGTGCTCATCCACCTCAACCCACGATTGGGTACTCCGTCGCCCCTTCCTCCATGGCATCTCCCACGGTGCTGCTGGTGTCAGCCACGCTTCATGCACAGACACCACGCTGGGGGATGTACTGGTCCTGCTGATCCCGCCTGCAGGCTCCATCCTCGCAGTGACGTCAGAGGCATGCAACGCGCACATGCTGTGCGTGGACGGCGCACTCACAAGCTGAATCAGGGCCTGGCCTCTGCCCATTATTCCACAGCTGCTGCAAACCCCTGTTCTGCCTATCACAGCGAGGGATACTGGTGAGCTCCTTCCTCTACAGTCTCCCTATTGGTCCAGGGTACTATTTATGCTCAGACAGTCCCTTGGCAAGATGACTGAGCATAAGACTTCATTCGTGCGAAGTGTTTACTACAATCCGTGCCTCCTGATCTTGTTCCTGGTACCAGTCTCTCTTCATGTCCGACCTTGGCTAGCATCTGACCTCTCTACTCCTGACCCCGGCATTACCTACGACATCTGCACCCCTCCAATCTCATCCCCACCTCTGCCCTGCAGTCGCACAATTTTTGTGGTGAGCACTCTGTTACATCACCCCACTGATTTGCAATGTACTTTCAGCCACATATTTCTCTGAAAAGGGCAAATTCATTTATTTTTCCTGTCACTGGAAATCTAAACTGCAGATTACAAATCCATGAAATGAGACAGACATTGTGTAATGTAGGATTTCGATTAGAGGTGCACACGCAAGTGCAATTGCCGTATGGGTAATGGTTAAAAAAAAAACTAGTAAAAGACAGTTACCAGCCAGAGCTGACCCACTTGAAACTCCAACTCCCGACTGCAACACCCTCCTAGTGAAACAGTATCTGGGGAAAGGGTGGGGGGTGTACACCGACAGCATCTCTGGGATCGCCGATGATGCCGCTGTGGCCTCGGCTATCTCTACTTTTCTATTACTTTGAATTTCAGCCTGTTTTAGGATACACTCACAATGACTGCCTGGAACGCATGTGCAGGTATGCATGTCATGGCTGGTGTCTGCGTGTCATCATACATTGTTTTTTTTACTTACTTTTCTATTAGTATACAACAAAACACCCTCCAACAAAATACACAACCTCCATCATGCATATTGTAAAATAAAAGATCAATGCACTGTAGCCGTTAAAACACTATTAACAGTGGTAGATACAGTACAGTAGCTTGAAGATATAACTTTTGCTTAGTTTTCTGTTTATTTGATGGTGAACAGGACAACTCCAGTGTGTCACCAATTAATCAACATTGATAACAAAAATCCTATTTTAAGGACAAAGCAAGTGAGTTTGCTTAACAATGTTGATTCAGGTGTTAGTGCAAATAAAGAAAATAAACAAGAGTGCAAGCTGTATTATATTTACATTCTAAACAATGTAATATTTTCAAAATAAACATGTCTCACCCCTACTCTGTCCTTCTTTGTTCCCCAAAAAAACTAGATAGTGGTACATTGCAGTTGAATAATAAATATTTGTTGAGAGAGGTGAGATTACAATAAGTACAAGATAAATATAATTCAAGACTAGAGAAGTGGTATAAGTGCATAGAAACATTATAGGGTTAAACATTATTGGGTTAATACTGATTAACACGTGCAATGTATCCCCCCATATCTCTGGATATGGTCCAATACTGATTGAAACATTGTTAAAGTCACATCGCATAACCCTAGTCACATGGAACCTTGCAGAAGCGGGGATATAAAGTGTGCACATTCAAAAATGTGTTACAGGTACAGTATGTGAGGCAAATGTAGATGGCGGGGCATCCAGCCACAGTAGTGATATTCCCAGAGAAGATAAAGGTAAGTCTAAGCCAAAGAAGGGTGTGATCCCCTCCAACATTTTAACTACATGCATCATCCTCAACTTGTTTGTCTAGACATGTCATCTACAAAGAAGGGACTGGGGGTATGTGGTAATCAGACTGAATTAGTGTAAATTTTAATATCCGTTAAATGGTATCACCTTTTGCTCCCTTAATGAGTTTGGTCATTTTGGCGCATTAAGGTTCTAAGTAGCGATGAGCAAAACATGTTTTTGGATTTGGGTTTAGCTAATTTCTTTGGTGGAGGATCAGTCTCAAAAATGCCAATCCGCTTTTTTTCTATCACTGGCAATCACTGACATTTCTCCCCTCAAGGGAGCCTCAAGACTGTACTTATTACTCCCCCGAGGGAGTTGCTGAAGAACAGCTCCGAAGGAGCCAAAGAGTCAGGTACCCCCCAAACCGGGTAACCTATTATCAAGTTGGAGCACCCCACTATGAGGCTCAGCAGTGGGCTTGCAGCAAAGTGCAGTCCGTCATTGTGATGTTCAATGAAATGTACAATCTAATGTAGAGCTGACGAGTTAAGAGTGTATTTTATGGTTGCATTTTTATTATATAATGGTGTCATGCAAATTTTCATTATATATCTTCTGTACATACAGTAGTTATATTCAGTTGTGTCCCAAGCGAGGACGTTGGGGTTTTTACAAGGGGGAGGTTGTAACCGGGTCCCCGCTGCATCTTTTCTGCCCCGCGCCCCCCCCCTCGTTACCTCCACAGCCAGGGGTCACTCGATAGACCCGCCGGCACTCCTGGAGGATTTGGGCCAGGCAGGGAGCGCTTCGGCAGTCAGGAGGTTCCCGGCGGCTCCCGTGCAGGGCGCCGCCATCTTTAAAAAGGTTGCGCATGCGCAGTGAGAGCTCAGGCGGCCCGGACAGATGCGCATGCGCGATCAGCAAGAGCGCGAACAATAGCCTACCATGGAGGCTCTTGGAATTGGACTACAAGTCCCATGAGCCTCAGGAGCGGCCCCATGACGCCAGGGAGCCAATAGGGCAACAGGAGCTCCCTGCTTGCAGGGAATAGATACATTTTCGCGCGCTGAGCCCACGTTAGCAGTCTGGACCAGGAAGATCTAGGGGAAGGAGGTGAGTGCAGGGGTCTGTGACCCACTGCATTAGGCCAGCAGCCCCCTAGGCCCCAGTTAGGTCCTGAGCCCCTCACAGCTTGTGGTGCTACAGAGACAGGCCCTAGGTTAGGGACCCTGTCACATTAGTATCAGTGATAGTTAGGGACCCAACGGACGCTGCGCTCCCCGAGAAGAGACTTGGGCTCAAGCCTGTGCCCAAAGAGACATAGACTATCTCCTGGGTGGGATCGCCCCTGGCGGACCCTCGTGCAAGGAAGGACCGGATCGCAGACGGGACCACAAAGCGTCGGATCCTTTTCGAAGTTTCTTGCAGGCCCGAGTGCAGGAGCACTCGGCAGATACCTTTATAAGTGCACCAACGAATCACCTAAATACATATCTATACTCTCACATAGTGGCAGCGCTGACCACGGGACAAAAGGATTAACTGTGGACACGGTGTGGGGGTACACGGTGGTGGGTGCAATGTACACTCCTAGTGGAATGAAAGACACTTTGGACTGCGATATATGTTTTTGAGTTATCCTCTAGGGGAAGTAGTATTAGAAAGTATATAGTGGTCACTGATAAGTAAAGTGTGTGATTATTCCTGCATATTTATATAAACTGGTTATATACATCTCCTTGTATGTACTTATTGTATATGTGGGTCCTGTGTAGGCAACCTTCTACATTCCTGGAACCCTACACAGGTGGAGGCGCTGCAAACCAGATCGAGCCGAAGGACTCACCCCAGGTTCCCAACAAGCGGAGGCTCAGGCCTCTTGTGAACCTACAGGTATATGCACCACACCTGGTTTCCACCCACATACTATATCTGTGCTTGGGATAGAAGGAATACCCGTTACATATAAATAAACAATCATTCCTTACATTAGCGGCTATCTGCTATGGTAATGAAGCAGCCTTAATGTATTTTTAATAATATTGTGCGGGAGCAGGGGGTCCTCTGAGCTTAACCACATTGATTTGTGGCTCAGGGACCCCCTGCTTCCCGAGTTACAGGCCCCGGTATGGGGCACTGGGTGCCAGTGTCGCCGCCATGTTTATAGAGCCGACTTCGCGTCTTGGACGCTATAAAGATGGCAGCGACATTGGCCTCCGATGCCCCATACCGGGGCCTGCAACTCGGGAAGCAGAAGGTCACTGAGCCACAAATCAATGCGGTTCAGCTCAGGGGACCCCAGCTCCTGCACAATATTATTAAAATACATAAAAGCAGCTTCATTACCATAGCGGATAGCCGCTAAGGCAATGAAGGGGTTAAGGCATAATAGCATGTTTATTGGGGACAATTGCCCCCAATAAACATTGCAATACACAAAATACACCCCATGTGCCCCCAACAACCCTTATAACCCCATTACATACAGTAGAGGCAACGTTTATTCTAACATTTGCCGTAAACTAGCCGGGTGACATTCTGGGTATGTGCTGCGTATGTGCTGGGAATGTTCTGGGTTAGTTTGAGGCACGTTTAAGGTATTTCTGCATTGACTAACGACCCATAGGATTAACACAGCAGGGATCCCTGGCAGTCCCATTCAGTTTGAATGGGACTGCCAGGGACCCCCGCTGTTAATCTGATAGGCCATTAATCAATGCAGAAATGCTGGGGCTAGTTTAAGAAAAGTTTAAGGCATGTATTCAGAATGTACCTGGGTGTTTCCTGGGTTTTTTGGGGAATTGCCACTGGTTTTTGTTAGAATAAGAGTTGCCTCTACTGTATATCACATTTTTGGGATGCACAGCAATGATACTAGAGGCTGGCGGGGGCCCTCGGGTGTTCCCCGCAGGCCTGCAGTACCAATTCTGTGCCCCCCCCAAAAAAATACAACAACACAAATACTTTACAATAAATACACCCCCTCTAAAACATACAATACAGTAATGGGCACAATTACTATTATCCACAAATGGATAATAGTGCATTTGTCCATTTAAAATACATAAAGAACAATAAATACATTAAATATATATTGCACTCACCCTTGTCCGGCTGCCACGATGAAGGCCATCCTCATCTTCATCACCGCCCATGCCCCTTCCGATGCTGCAAAACAGAAACAAGAATAAAAACAGCCAATGTAATGTCCCCTAACCCCTTAATCACCATAGCAGTTATTAACCGCTACAGTCATTAAGGGGTTAACCCACCCTCACCCACCACTCGGGAGGCCTACATACACTCCCCCACTAACCCCCCACCCCATGAGGCCTAACCACCCTCACCCAATACCCAGCCGGGAGGCCTAACCACATACCCTTGGGGTCAATACCCCCTCCCCCCAGTACCCACAATAAAAACAATACACTGCCCCACAATAAACATCATTCTATTTATTAAATACCCACCGCCTGTGCCCCCCATAAATACATGATTTATTCTTTTACATACAGGGTTCATACCCCAGGCCCACGTGGGTCCCCGGTGGGCCTGACGGGTCACCTCACAGACCTACAGTTTACCAGATGTGACAAATAGAAGGGGGAGGGGGAGTGGGGAATGCACTGGGTGCTTCAAAAAGTGAAATGTAAAAAACAGTGTCTAACAAATTAAATAAACCTCATAATGTGAAAAACACTTATAAAACCTTCACCAACCAGTGATACAAATGATTAGAAAATGTGTTAAATGCTGCTCAACTTCCTCAAGAAGGACTGTTCCAGGTCCCAGGATGTAAGATTTCTTTGCTTGTGGGAGAGGAGGAGCGCAGAAGTGCTCAATGATATACTGCACCGACACACTTTATTCGAGCAAATACCCAGTATGTACCTGGCAGATACCTGGAATGCGCCGCTCCTCACCTCTGACAAGCCCCGTTGCGTTTGCCTTCCCAGCCTGGGTTCATGCCTGGCTGACGGGCGGCTGATCTGTTAAATGATAATGATTAGGATTTAATAGGCTGCAATGCTTCGCGTGTCTACCAGATGACATAAATTCATGAATTGTAATGCAGTATATATATATATACTGTGCAG
This sequence comes from Ascaphus truei, assembly GCA_036426205.1. Classification (NCBI taxonomy): domain Eukaryota; kingdom Metazoa; phylum Chordata; class Amphibia; order Anura; family Ascaphidae; genus Ascaphus; species Ascaphus truei. Next base: position 59,478 of record WSYH01000414.1, read on the forward strand.
TATTGCAGCCAGCGCGGGAATACCAAATCGTTCATCCCGCCTTAAAATAACCCAATGCCACCTCCTGCTCGGGCAGAAAACAGTCACAAACCTCAATACACCCGGGTATACCCGAATTCGTGGGACTAGCCGAGCTCGAATAAAGTGTGTCGCCAGTGTATGTGAAACTGAAACATGCACCCATCGATCACCTTAATTAATATATACATACAGATGTAGCCGTCCTTACTGTTTTCAGTGCCGTGACGAAACTCCGGAAAAACACGGTGCTGGGGGAGGTAACAGCCATAACTGCACTGCGGTAGGGTCCATTCCTTTCAATGGGAACCCCGCAACATTAATCCTTCCGGGCAGCAATCAGCATGGTCATAGGAGTACACACAATCATGGTGCCAAAAGCAGTAAGGATGGCTACATCTGTATACAGTATAATATTGTGGGTCTGGGTTTTAAGCTTGCTAAGATTGTGTATTTCTAATAAGGACCACCAACAGGGGGGACAGTCAGGGGTGCTGTGCCGGGCCCAGAGGGTTTAGGGGCCGTGCCTCCAGCCCGCATATGATTTCTCACAGCTGGCCCTGAGATGCAGAATCAGGCAGAGGGGAAATCCCTTCCTCTGAAGAGCCTCTGTAGGTGGGCGAGCCCTAGGTCAGGGGGTGGGACCTCAAGGACAGCAGCGCAGGGCTGAGGCTGCAGCCTGACAGACAGGCTGGGAAAGGTGGGAGGGAAGGGAAGAGATAAATCAGAAAAGGGTAATATAGACATGAAAGAACAAGACGAAATCAAGCACAAGAGAGTAATACACAAAAGGGAAAAGAAAGACACGAGGGGAAGAAAAGAGAGAAGACATGAGGGGGAAAGGGAAAAAGGGGAAGGAAAAAGGAAAAGATGCCAGGGAATTTTTTTTATAGGGATGCTGGCAATGGAGGGAATACAAGTATAAGGAAAAGACATTGGGGGGAGGTATGGGGGATTAAATAAAGAGAATGACGTGTGAGAAAGGAGAAGAGTGAGGAAATAAGACACGAGAGGGAAATAAGATAAATACACAAGTGGAGAACAGAAAGAATGAGATGAACAGTGTAAGGAGATAGAGACATGCTGGGTGGTGGAGGAAGAGAGACATGATGGGGGAGAGAAAGACATGCTGGGGGGAAGAGGAGAGCGAGACATGCTGGGGGAGAGTAGAGAGAGAGACATGCCTGGAGAGTGAAAGAGAAACTTGAAATTTAAAGAGCATTTCAAGAAGGGGAAAATAAGAGCCAAGACATGAAGAGAAAGACAGAGGTAAGAAACAGATAAGGGTGAATAGAAATCAAACAACACATTAAGGAAAGGAAAGTAGAAAAAGACTGGAAGAAGCAGTATAATGATTAAGATGCTGGGAGAGAGGAGAAACACATCCTGGGGGGGAGAGGGGAGAGAGGCGAGAGAAAAACATGCTGGGATGAGAGTGATGCTGAGGGGACAGAATAGAGAGGGGAAAAGCTGTAATGACATGAAGGGTGTGAGGGAGAACGACCCTACGGGGGAAAAAGGAGAGTGAAAGACATGAGAGGTAGGGAGGGGAAGAGACATACGGTTGCCAGGTGTCCAGTTTTCACCCGTACAGGCCAGTAATTCCAATGCTTGTCCGATATAAAATTGGTGGTAATACGTGTCCGGTATTTCCATGTTACGGGCTGCAGCAGAGCAAGAGCGGTGGAGGAAGCGACAAGCGTGGGGGAAGCGGAGGCAGCGGCAAGCGTGAGGGCGTCGGAGGCAGAGGCAAGCATGAGGGCAGCGGAGGCAGTCACAAGCATGAAGGCGCCGAGTGCGGCTGGAAGTGCTGTGATGCGATTGGAGCGCGGCCCACAGACGGTGGCCGGGTACAGTCAGGGGGACTCGTGAGTGTGTCATGTGCTGTCCCTGACTGGAGGAGAGGACGGCCAATCGGAGGACAGTGGAGGCAGAGCTCACACCCCAGCGGCCCAGAGACAGGTCCGGCGATGGTGATGTTTGCGTCCTGACAGGAAATAAGATAAGGGGAAAGTATAACATGATGATGATGGGGGGCAGCCTGATGAGATGATGATGATGATGATGATGACAATACGACCAGGGGGAGTTTTAAGAACTCCAACTGTATACCCAGAGCCCCAAAACAAAGGAGTATATACATATGTGTGTATAAATTGTAGGAATGTGAGATCCTTATACAGCCGCCTCTAGCAGTCAATACGGCCATAGGGAGTTTAGGACTCAAACTGTATATCTAGCAGTCAATACGGCCATAGGGAGTTTAGGACTCAAACTGTATATGCAGAGTTAGTAAATAGTACATGTACTATTAATGGGATGAAGCCACCCTGAACTATAAAAACGGGGAGTAAATGTATTCCTCATTGAGTCCATGTGGCTGAAGGATCTGGAGGGTGAATATATATTGGCATTCGCGTTGTAAAAGACGCTTGTCCCAATTGCCCTTTTCGGGGGCCCCAGGGGAGATGTTCTATCCCGCAGAATGTTAAGTATTTTGGGTCCCCATTGTGGAGGTCATTGACGTGGCGTGTGACCGGGGTATCAACAATATTCCTTATTGCCCCCAGATGTTCCAGGACTCTCACCTTTAGAGCCCTGTGGGTTTTCCCCACATACTGCATGCCACATCTACTAATGAGATATATGACTCCCACTGTAAGGCAATTAATAAAGCTAGTGATAGTGTGTTCTGTTGTGTCTATTTTGTCTGGAATGCTCTTCGTGACCCTCATAAAGGGACACGCCCGGCAACGACCACAAGGATATGATCCTACTGGTCTCCTGTCGCCTAGCCATGTACGGGGTGTTACAGTTCGGTAGTGGCTGTGTACTAACCTGTCTTTAAGGTTCCTAGCCCTCCTGCAGGTCATGGTCGGTCTTTCCTGCAGTACCTGCCTCAAATCAGGGTCATTCATCAAGATGTGCCAGTGTTTCCCGAAGATGCCCTTCAGGCCATTCCACTGTTTATTAAAGTTACCAATAAACCGTATGATCTTTGATTCTTGTGTGTTTGTATTTTGTCTCTCAGCAAGCAAGGGTGTACGTGACGTGTCTCTGGCTCGTGTATAGGCCCTATGGATAGAGTTCTTAGAGTAGCCACGTTTTGTAAACCTTAGCTTCATGTCCACTGCTTGCTTCTCGAACTCTTGTACCGTAGTACAGTTCCTACGTAACCTCAGGAATTGTCCCGTAGGAATATTCCGGGTTATATGTAGTGGATGGTGACAATCCGCACGTAGGAGACTGTTGGCCGCTGTAGTTTTACGGAATATGGTCGTGGACAGCCTACCATCTATTTGTTTGGAGATTGTCAAATCCCAAAAATTAAGGACTCATTCACTTCCATGGTCAACTTCAGATTGTGGTTATTGTTATTAAGTACACTGATGAACTCGTTTAGCAGTGGTCAATACGAAATCCAATAGTTGTATTATAAACTCATTATGTCTATTACAACTTGTGTCGCGTTGGGTGAGAAAGTGTGTCACAGCCATAATGCCAACTGGGTGGGGTATACTAGTGTATAACCCCTCCATGTCCAATCCTACTAAAAACATGTCAGGGGCTACAACCATATCCTCCAACCTCAGGAGCACATCTTTTGTGTCTCTTAAGAAGGACGGTAGTGCATTAACGAAAGGACGGAGTACAGCATCAAGATATTTACTCGCATTCCCTGTTAGATTATCAATCCCCGAAACAATGGGTCTTCCTGGGGGTGGCATTTTGTTTTTATGTACCTTTCGTAGATGGTAAAACGTGGCAATTTGGGGACACTTCACCATAATAAATTCAGATTCCCTCTTAGAGATTACCTTGTTGTCCAGACCTGCGGATAGTATTCCTTATTAAGAATGACTATATTGCCCCTTTTGTCAGAGGGTTTTATAACTATCAGAGGGTCTTGTTCTAAATCAAACAATGCAATACGTTGTAAGTACGTCAAGTTTTGTTTTTTATTTCCCTTTGGTAGTCTCATGATGTCTGATGTTACTAATTTGATGAAGGTATCTACATTAGAGCACGACTCGGAGGGGGGAGTAAAGGTAGATGGATTCTTCAGGTCTGTGAAGGGTCCCTCTCCTACTCCCCTATCACATTCTACAGCTAGTTCTTCCAACATGTCGATTTGGTCAAGTTCCCTAGTGGTTAAATTCTCCAAAAGTGTCCCCTGTATTGCGTTCATTCTCCGTCTGGAGAAAAAAATATGTAACAGGAGTTTCCTGGAGAATAAGTTGAGATCTTTAATGCAGTCAAACTGCACCAAATCGCATGTAGGTGAGAAGGATAGCCCTTTTCTAAGTACCTCTACATGGTGAGTGTCTAATTCCTTGGTAGAGAGGTTAATTATCTGTTGTTCTTCTTCCTCGCCCTGTAGGTCCTCCTCGTTGGTGCCTGTGACTGGTAACCCCATACCTCTCTGTCTCTTAGCAGTACTCCCCTTCCCCCGTCTGGTCTTCCGCGGCCTGTTGGAATATAGCCGCCTCTCCCTAAAAAAGGTGGAAACTCTAGAGTATGTTGGTCAGGGCCTCCTCTGGTTTGGCCTTGGTATGGGGGTCCCTCTCCCTGATTATCGGGGTCTGTATCGCTCGCAGAGTGTTCCCACTCTGTAGATGACTCTAATGGGGCCGAGGTATATTTCTTCCTTGACGCTTTAATTTTGTAACCGAAGATTTTCCCTTCCTTAAAGTCTGTGGAGTCTCTTATGAACTTTTTCCCTTTTCTGATTTTGATATCGGACTTGAGTTTGTCAATATTAGTTTGGAGTTTTTTCTCCAGATTACTAAACTCATCTTTCCCATTCCATGTCTCAATCTCTTTACGTAGTTGCTCAATGTTAGTGTTCGTTTTTGTCAGTTTAACTTTTTCATGTTCTAAAAGTAATTTCATTAACTTAAATGAGCAATTTAGCAGTTCAGTCTCCCAAGCCTTATGAAAAGCCTCATCTGTATGATATGCAGAGGGTGCCAGATTAAGTCTCAGGCCTCGGGGTACTATATCTAGTCTGAGATAATTCTGCAGGCTAGTGATTTCCCACCAAATTCTGGCTTGCAACTTCATTGCTTTTTCTAAATCATTAAAGAAACTCTTAATATCATTTTGACCTGTACTGTTCATAATCCAAGGAAAATACTGTGCTGGCCTCACTCTGCCAGGCGTCAAAATCAGGTGTAGTGGACAAAAAGCCTGCCATGCAGGAATGGCGTAGTGACGGTAACCAGTATGGTTAATATAGGTAGAGATGTATACCATAGCACGTATCACGCAATACAGAAAGCTAAAACCATGCACCACATCTGGGGAGCTGGCAAGCAGAAAAGAACAAAGGTTCTTGCAAGCATATGTATACACAACAAAATATATTGCCGCTCTCCAACAGTAATGAATAGTGTAAAAAATAGGGTGCATGCGGGATAGGTAAGTACGTGTAAGGGGGGAGGGTACAAAGGGAGTAGCCCAAAAAGAACCTATTTGCACTCGCTATTTCCAATAAATGGTTAGGAACAATTGAATCCTAGGGAGGAGCCCATACACCATTTAGTAATACATATTAAAACATTTTATTAAACATCTATGCAAAGACATATACCTACTAATGGGTTAAAAATTAATCAGGGGGTGGGTGGGGACAGAGGGTAATGTGCTAGGTACCTCCTATGTGTACTTGTAGTAATACCACACAGGTGATCCTATGGCACCAGTGGTTGAGTCAAATAAGTATTGTACTATATCTGTTCCCTATGATGGGATATGTGCACTTTCCCTGTCGTTCACATGAAACAGAGGAGCAGGCATATAATGTTTACTAACTACCGCTCTATATCATCAGACACGCACTGTACACACACATAAATACACATGGTCTTTTGTCAAACCAGATATATCGTGCGGCCTCCCAGTTATCAGTTATACAGTGACTACTGTCGCGCGATGTTATATCTTGCTGGTAATGTCATGATATGTTCAGGCATATATTCTATAATGCGTGTGTACAAGTGTCTTCCTTTTCTATCGTGGAGCAAAGAAACAGAGAAACAGACTCATGCAGCTATAAGCTGCTTACTGCGCCAACCACGGTTTGCTACAAATAACCTAGTCTTAGTATAAACCATAAATAGGTTTGATCGCAGACTTGCGGTCCTGCTGGGAAGGTAGTATACGACCTGGTCTTTCAATCACCGCCCTCCGACCCCGCGCCGCCGATTACTGTCATAGTTGGAACATCATAAAAGAAACCGACGTACGTTTCGCCCACCTAGCGCTTTCTCAAGGTAATGCAGACACTACTGGAGCTCATTTCCCTGGTATTTTATCTTGATTGGCTGGAGGTACGTCTTTCAAAAAGCCAATCATATTCAGCAGTGGTACATGACGCGGGCATACAGAGCCCTGCCTACTATTTAGTTTGACATTTGTGGTGCTCAAAATGCCCTGTTAAGGGATATTCCTATATTTGGTCCAAATATTATAGCATTATAGATGAACCTCACATGTGTAAGTACACCCATGTTTATTACCAGAGGTGGTATACCATAGATTAAGCTAAAAAATTGTGAGATAGATGCACAGGTAACAAACTTAGGGTTGAACTGCAGAGTGTGTTATATATAGCACGATTGATAAATGGACCTCTGTATATATATATATACAAATGTATGTATGGGTCGTAGGAGTGTGTGATCCTTAAGAAGGGGCGCCTCTATAGTCAAATACGACCAGGGGGAGTTTTAAGAACTCCAACTGTATACCCAGGACCCAAAACAAAGGAGTATATACATATGTGTGTATAAATTGTAGGAAATGTGAGATCCTTATACAGCCGCTTTAGCAGTCAATACGGCCATAGGGAGTTAAGGACTCAACTGTATACCCCGAACCCCAGGATTTCTAAAGTACAACTATACACCTTTATATATTGCAGAGTTAGTATATAGTACTTGTACATTAAATGGGATGAAGCCACCCTGAACTATAAAAACGGGAGTAAATGTATCCTCATTGAGTCCATGTGGCTGAAGGGTCTGGAGGTGAATATATATTAGCATTCGCGTTGTAAAAGACGCTTGTCCCAATTGCCTTTTCGGGGGCCCAAGGGGAGATGTTCTATCTATCCCACAGAATGTTAAGTATTTTGGGTCCCCATTGTGGAGGTCATTGACGTGGCGTCGAACCGGGTATCAACAATATTCCTTATTGCCCCCCAGATGTTCCAGGACTCTCACCTTTAGAGCCCTGTGGGTTTTCCCCGTTCCGCATGCCACATCTACAAGTAATGAGATATATGACTCCCACTGTAGGCAATTGATAAACTAGTGATAGTGTGTTCTGTTGTGTCTATTTTGTCTGGAATGCTCTTCGTGACCCTCATAAAGGGACACGCCGGCAACGACCACAAGGATATGATCCTACTGGTCTCCTGTCGCCTAGCCATGTACGGGGTGTTCAGTTCGGAGTGGCTGTGTACTAACCTGTCTTAAGGTTCCTAGCCTCCCTGCAGGTCATGGTCGGTCTTTCCTGCAGTACCTTGCCTCAAATCAGGGTCATTCATCAAGATGTGCCATTGTTTTTCCCCGAAGATGCCCTTCAAGTCATTCAACTGTTTATTAAAGTTACCAAAACCGTAGATCTTGATTCTTGTATGTTTGTATTTTGTCTCTCAAGCAAGCAAGGCTGTACGTGACGTGTCTCTAGCTCGTGTATAGGCCCTATGATAGAGTTCTTAGAGTAGCCACATTTTGTAAACCTTAGCTTTCATGTCCATGCTTGCTTCTTGAACTCTTGGACCGTATTACTGTTCCAACGTAACCTCAGGAATTGTCCCGTAGGTAATTCCGGGTTATTAGTGGATGGTGACTATCCGCACATAGAGACTGTTGGTCGCTGTAGTTTTACGGAATATGGTTGTGGACAGCCTACCATCTATTTGTTTGGAGATTGTCAAATCCAAAAATTAAGGACACTCTCATTCCCTTCCATGTCAACTTCAGATTGTGGTTATTGTTATTAAGTACACCTGATGAACTCGTTTACAGTGGTTTTGTGACCGCTCCACAGCATGATTATCATCAATGTAGCGGCCCCACCACTCAACGGTCTTGTATATTCCTCAGGGCATCGCTGAAAACCACCGTTTCCTCCCACCAGCCCAGATATAGATTGGCATATTGGGTGCACAGGTGGTTCCCATCGCGTGCCCTGGATTTGATGGTAGACTTTTTGGTCAAACAAAGAAGTAGTTTCGTGTCAATACGAAATCCAATAGTTGTATTATAACTCATTATGTCTATTACAACTTGTGTCGCGTTGGGTAGAAAGTGTGTCACAGCCATAAGGCCAACTGGTGGGGATATAGTTTTATAAAAAAAAAAAAAAAAAAAAAAAAAAAACACTTGGGTGTTAACCCGTTGAGTACCGAGTCTCCTAAACCACAGCACTATTGAGTTCTGCATATGTCCCATAAAACTTGGAGCTGACACCACTGATAAGTAAGTTATACAGTCATTAGTGAGGAAAGCAGTGAATGCAGGCAGTGGGCTGGTCAATCCATAGAGATACAGCGGAGCCTCTTCAAGAAAAGACCCCCACAGTAAATCACAGTCGTGGCCAAGTAGCTCACACTGCCTAAAACATAACTGCATATTTCTTGTGTACTCACGACACCCGTTCGCACTGGTAGCTACAAGAACGCTCCGGTGGCCATCTTTGTCCTGTTGTCGGCGTGCTCCTATCCGGATATACGTGTAAGAGGAGGATCTGTAACCGCGGTCACAGCACTCCCCACAACCAAACGCTTGGAAAATTCACAAAAACTTTATTAAGCTCCACATGACATACATGGCACCACTCTGACGCTTTTTCGTCTATAGAAAGACTTTTTCAAAGAGTGAAGTTCCCCACACAGTACCGGATCTTATATAGAAATACGTGTACACTAGGCACCTCCCTAATTGCAATTGCCTCCCACATCTCACACCAGGTCAGATTTGGACGTCATCCTATAAAGGGACCAAATACATTACCCCCACATATATAAAACTAATAGACATACATAACACCCTATTACCAGTAAAAAACTTGGGATTAAAACAAAGACATTGTAATGCTCACATAGTACTAATCACATAATATATAATAATAGAACAACATGAATTACATACGGTCATATAGAATCGGATGATGTGGGATCAACCTCTCCTGATGGATTTATAAAGAATTCATATATCCTATACACAAGGCATACATATCAGATCAAATAACAGTATAAATTGAAATGCGATGTGCAGACATATATATACACCAAAGCCAAACAAAACTTCCTAGATAGGACTTTGTTCACCATAGCAATATTCCATAAGTATAAATATACTGGAGTAACACCCCCCACACACACTCCCCCTCCACTCAGGCCGCCAAAAGTTTTTAAGTTCCCACTCCTTGTTAATGCCAAGTGGGTGTGGAGAGTGCGCAAGGTGTATATCCAGTACATTTACACGCCGATTAAGCGTACCCTCCCTGTCTCCTCCCCTCGTATGTGGAGGAACATGTTCAAGGGCCATGAATGAAAAATTCTCATACCACCCCCCCTGCACCTGAGAAATGTCGGGGCACTGGATGTGTAACATCTTCTTTTTTTATTAACGAACGTGTTCGCGATGCGTGTTTTTAAAGATCTTTTTGTGCGGCCACAATACCGCATAGAGCCCCCCGCACTGTAACAAGTAGATAGTGAAGGTGGTATTGCAATTTTAAAAATGTTTTTATAACATGCTCTTTTTGTTATCATCATACTTTGGTTTTGGTTTTACATGCATACCTGCACATTGAACAGTTTCCACATTGGAAAAAACCTTTGGGTTCCCCCTTATGTTTGTAATTCTGATTTTGTTTGGAATAAGCTGGTGAAAATGTTGACGCCAATGTCTGCGCTTTTCCGATATGTAAATTAGGACCATTTTTACAAATTTTTGTTATTCTTTATCTAAAGATAAAGTAGCCCAATTTTCATATTATGTCACGTATATTCCGTGCTTGCGACTATATGTGGAAATAAACAATGGACATTCCTCACCATATGCTAAGGGTGGTTACTTTTTGGTCCTTTGGCTTTCTTGAGTAGACTGGTCTATCCATGGACCTCAGCTGACTCCAACGCTTCTTGGATATCTTATCTGGGTATATCCTCTTTCCAGAAATCATTTGTCAGTTCCTTCGATTGTACAATAAACTCTCATCATTTGTGCACAATCTGCGCAATCTCAAAAATTGCGCTTTGGGAATGTTTTTAACAACAATGACCGTGGGTGACAGCTCTTGGCAGAGAGCAATGTATTCCTGGAATTTGGTTTGCGGAATATTTGTGATTGAATTGTCAGTCATGATCGATGTAGGAGGAATCTAGAAACTAATACAATTATCTGTTCATGGACCAAATCTGATTTTAAATCATTATTATTAATGTGTTACACAAAGAATTCAACGACGATTCATCTCCGTCCCATATCATTTGAGATCGTCGTGTATCGTTTAAAAATATGATATTAGAACGATAAGTGTTGGTGCTGTGATATATAAACTGTGACTCCCAAAAACCCATAAATAAATTTGCGTATGATGGTGCAAAACTCGTGCCCATTGCGTGCCTAATAATTGTAATAAAATCGTGAATCGAATAAAAAATAGTTGTGAGTGAGTAAAAAGAGATAGATTCTAAAGAAAAGTGCAAAGTGAAGTGGATAATTGTGACCTATCTAAAAAGTGATTAACCCTGATAACCCATGTTGGTGCGTTATTGAATATAAAGAAACCACATCTAATGTGACCCATCTATAATGTGATTTCCAGACCACGTCCCCTAGATCGTCATGACATCTGCTGAATCTTTAATGTATTATGGTATTGAAATACCAGTGTTTTGAGATAGCTGTCCACTACCGCATAACCCATCTCCCAAAGATCCAATACTAGCCACTATAGGGCGGCCCGGAGGGTCGACCATGACTTATGGATCTTTGGAAGATGGTGGAATACCGGAATCACGGGATGTGGACAGCTCAAATAATCTACTTTCCTTTTTATCAATAACATATAAATTTTTCCAAAATCAATAAGTTTTTTAATTGTAGAGAAAAATTCACAGTAGGATCCCCTCTAAGGGGTTTTATAATGTGTGACATCACTCACTGCCTCAGAGCCCCTGTCTATATTGTGCAGTGGACAGAACACCAAAGCCCCACCCTGTATCTGCATTACGAAACATGATTCTGTTTCAGATTTAAGTTTTCTAAATTGCTGATATTCAGTGTAGTTAATGTTTTTTGCCTGTATGGATTTGAGAAACCTTGGGTAATAACCTCAAGTCCCTTTACTACTAGGCCCTCAAAAGTGGTAATGAAGGGTCCCCGGTTGTGAATTTGGGGCAAAATATTGATTTCCTTTTTAGGCCTGAAATTATGATCTACGAAGAAGGACTGAGAAAAATATATTCAGTTTTCCCCTTGTTGGCCCCGTCCCCGGACTGCACTGTTTTCAAACTGTTATCGATCTTCAAAGATTTAACACGGTAAATTAACTTTAAAAGAAATTCTTTTCTTCCAGAGTAAATTTGATGGTTTCTTCTGACTCTACAGAACTTGGGGTCATATACCAATGTGCACAGATTACGATGAGTCCAAGGAGATGGTTATTGTCTAACTTTAATTTTTCAGGAAACATGTGTGTTGTCTGACATGGAAGGATTGTTGGAACAACAAGGGGAAAACTTGAATAAATTTTCTCAGTCCTTCTTCGGTAATCATAATTCAGGCCTAAAAAGGAAATCAATATTTTGCCCGAAATATTACAAACGGGGACCCTTCATTACCACTTTTGAGGGCCTAGTAGAAAGGGACTTGAGGTTATTAGCCCAAGGTTTTCCACAATCCTCCATACAGGCAAAAAACTTAACATACCACTGAATATCAGCAATTAGAACAACTTAAATCTAGAACAGATATCATTTTCTTAATGCAGATAAGGGTGGGGCTTTGGTAGTTCTGTCCACTGCACAATATAGACAGGAGGCGCTCGAGGCAGTTGAGTGATGTCAACACATTATACCCCTTAGAGGGGATCCTACTGTGAATTTTTTCTCTACAATTAAAAGAACCTTATGATTTTGGAAAAATTTTAATGTTATTGATAAAAAGGAAGTAGATTATTTGAGCTGGAGCTCCACATCCCGTGTCCGGTATTCCACCATCTTCCAAAGATCCATAAGTCACTGGTCGACCCTCCGGGCCGCCCTATAGTGGCTAGTATTGGATCTTTGGGAGATGGGTTATCGCGGTATGTGGCAGCTTCTCAAACCACTGGTATTTTCAATTACCATCTACATTAAGATTCAGATATGTCAGGATTCGATCTAGGGGACGTGGTCTGGAAATCACATTATAGATGGGTCACATTAGAGTGGTTTTCTTTATATTCAATTATAGCAGCACCAACATGGGTTATCAGCGGTTAATCACTTTTTAGATAGTCACAATTATCCACTTCACTTTGCACTTTTCTTTTAGAATCTATCTCTTTTTTTTTACTCACTCACAACTATTTTTTATTCGATTCCACGATTTTTTTACAATTATTAGGCACTGCAATGGGCACGAGTTTTGCACCATCATACGCAATTTTTATTGGTTTTTGGGAGTCACATTTTATATATCACAGCACCAACACTTAATCGTTCTAATACATATTCTTTAAACGATACATCGACTACTCATAATGATATGGACGGAGATGAATCGTCGTTGAATTCTTTTGTTAACACATTAAATAATAATGATTTAAATATCAATTTTGTCCATGAACAGAATATTAATTGTATTAGTTTCCTAATCTCCTCCTCTACATCGATCATGACATGCACAATTCAATCACAAATATTCCGCAAACCAATTCCAGGAATACATTGCTCTCTGCCAAGAGCTGTCACCCACGGTCCTTGGTTAAAAACATTCCCAAAGCGCAATTTTTTAGATTGCGCAGATTGTGCACAATGATGAGAGTTTTATTGTACATCGAAGGAACGGACAAATAGATTTCTGGAAAGAGATATACCAGATAGATATCCAGAAGCGTTTGAGTCAGCTGAGTCCATGGATAGACCAGTACTCTCAAGAAAGCAAAAGAGACCAAAAGTAACCACCTTTAGCATATGGTGAGGAATGTCCATTGTTTATTTCCACTATAGTCGCCAAGCACGGAATATACGTGACAATATGAAACATTGGGCTACTTTATCTTTACATAAAGATTCAACAAAATTTTTAAAAAATGGTCCTAAATTTCATATCGAAAGCGCAGACAATTGGCGTCCACTCTTTCACCCAGCTTATTCCAAACAAAATCAGAATTTACAAAACATAAGGGGGATACCCAAAGTTTTTTCCAATGTGGAAACTGTTCAATGTGCAGGTATGCATGTAAAACCAAGACCATAAGTATTGAGATACAAAAAGAGCCATGTTATAAAAACATTTTTAAATTGTCAATACCACCTTCACTACTACTTGTTTACAGTGCGGTGCTCTATGCGGTAGTTGGCCGCACAAAAAGATCTTTAAAAACACGCATCGCGGAACACGTTCGCTTAATAAATACTGAGTTAGCCCGATCCATCAGGTCTTGCGATCGCCTCCAGTCTAACGTGATGTCTTATTCGGGTGAGGTATGGATTTTTTCTGGTTATGTACTTTGTTTTAGAATTTTCAGGTTCCGGCCTTGGAACGATTCTGTTCCTTCCGCACTCGAGGGGAGGAACAGGAGGGTACGCTTATCGGCGTGAATGTACTGGATATACACCTTGCGCACTCTCCACCCACTTGGCATTAACCAGGTATGGGAACTTAAACACTTTCTGGCGGCCTGAGTGGAGGGGGAGTGTTGTTGTGGTGGGTGTTACCCAGTATATTATAATTATGGAATATTGCTATTTGTGAACAAGTCCATCTAGGAAGTTTTGTTTGGCTTTGGTGTATATATTATGTCTGCCACATCGCATTTCAATTTATACTGTTTTTTATCTGAATTGTTATGCCTTGTGTATAAGTGATATATGCTATTTCTTTTAAATCATCAGGAGACGGTTGATCCACATATACCGATTCTAATATGAAGATATGTAATCATGTTGTTCTTATGATTATTCTATGTGATTATTTACTATGTGAGCATTACAATTCTTTGTTTTTAATCCCAAGTTTTTACTGGTAAGGTGTTTATGTATGTCTATTATGTTTTTATATATGTGGGTAATATGTATTTTGGTCCCTTAATAGGATGACGTCCAACTCTGACCCTGTTTAGATGTGGGAGGCATGCCAATTAGCGGAGTGCCTAGTGTACACGTCATTTCCTATATAAGATCCGGTACTGTGTGGGGAACTTCACTCTTTGAAAAAGTCTGTCTAGAGACGAACGCGTCAGAGTGGTGCCATGTATGCTCCTGTGGAGCTTAAAGTTTTTTGAATTTTCCAGCGTTGGTTGTGTGGAGTGCTGTGACGCGGTTACCAGATCCTCCCTCTTATACTATTTTACCCCACATCCAATCCTACTAAAAACGGTCAGGGGCTACCATCTATCCTCCAACCTCGAGCACATCTTTTGTGTCTCTTAAGAAGGACAGTAGTGACTTAACGAAAGGACGGAGTACAGCATCGAGATATTTACTACTCGCATTCCCTGTTAGATTATCAATCCCCGAAACAATGGGTCTTCCTGGGGGTGGCATTTTGTTTTTATGTGACCTTTTGGTAGATGGTAAAACGTGGCAATTTGGGGACACTTCACCATAATAAATTCAATTCCCTCTTAGAGATTACCTTGTGTCTAGACTGCGATAGTATAGTTGTAATTGTGTTTTAAAATAAGTAGTAGATCCTCAATAATGCTCTATAACTTCTGTGTCAGATTGTAACGTCGACATTCAGTAGCATAGTCTTCCTTATTAAGAATGACTATATTGCCCCCTTTGTCTGAGGGTTTTATATTATCAGAGGGTCTTGTTCTAAATCAAAACAATGCATATACGTTGTAGTACGTCAAGTTTTGTTTTTTATTTCCCTTTGGTAGTCTCATGATGTCTGATGTTACTAATTTTGATGAAGGTATCTACATTAGAGCACGACTCGGAGGGGGGAGTAAAGGTAGATGGATTCTTGCAGGTCTGTGAAGGGTCCCTCTCCTCTCCCCTATCAATTCTACAGCTAGTTCTTCTCCAACATGTCGATTTGGTCAAGTTCCCTAGTGGTTAAATTCTCCAAAGTGTCCCCTGTATTGCGTTCATTCCCGTCTGGAGAAAAATTATGTAACAGGAGTTTCCTGGAGAATAAGTTGAGATCTTTATGCAGTCAACTGCACCAATCGCATGTAGGTGAGAAGGATAGCCCTTTTCTAAGTACCTCTACATGGTGAGTGTCTAATTCCTTGGTAGAGAGGTTAATTATCTGTTTTTCTTCTTCCTCCCCCTGTAGGTCCTCCTCGTTGGTGCCTGTGACTGGTAACCCCATACCTCTCTGTCTCTTACAGTACTCTCCTCCTTCCCCCCGCTGGTCTTCCCGCGGCCTGTTGCAATATAGCCGCCTCTCCCCTAAAAAAGGTGGAAACTCTAGAGTATGTTGGTCAGGGCTCCTCTGTGTTTGGCCTTGGTATGGGGTCCCTCTCCCTGATTATCGGGGTCTGTATCGCTCGCAGAGTGTTCCCACTCTGTGATGCCTCTAATGAGGCCGTAATATTTCCTCCTTGACGCTTTAATTTTGTAACGAAGATATTCCCTTCCTTAAAGTCTGTGGAGTCTCTTAGAACTTTTTCCCTTTTCTGATTTTGATATCGGACTTGAGTTTGTCAATATAGTTTGGAGTTTTTTCTCCAGATTACTAAAACTCATCTTTCCCGTTCCATTGTCTCAATCTCTTTACGTATTTGCTCATGTTAGTGTTCGTTTTTGTCAGTTTAACTTTTTCATGTTCTAAAATTAATTTCATTAACTTAAATGAGCAATTTAGCAGTTCGTCTCCCAAGCCTTATGAAAACCTCATCTGTATGATTGACAGAGGGTGCCAGATTAAGTCTCAGGCCTCGGGGTACTATATCTAGTCTGAGATAATTCTGCAGGCTAGTGATTTCCCACCAAATTCTGGCTTGCAACTTCATTGCTTTTCTAAATCATTAAAGAAACTCTTAATATCATTTTGACCTGTACTGGGAGGTAGTTCATAATCCAAGGAAAATACTGTGCTGGCCTCACTCTGCCAGGGCGTCAAAATCAGTGTATTGGACAAAAAGACCTGCCATGCAGGAATGGCGTAGTGACGGTAAGCAGTATGGTTAATATAGGTAGAGATGTATACCATAGCACGTATCACCCAATACAGAAAGCTAAAACCATGCACCACATCTGGGGAGCTGGCAAGCAGAAGACAAAGGTTTTGCAGCATATGTATTCACAATAAAATATATTGCCGCTCTCCAACAGTAATGAATAGTGTAAAAATAGGGTGCATACGGGATAGGTAAGTACGTGTAATGGGAGGGTACAAGGGATAGCCCAAAAAGAACCTATTTCACTCGCTATTTCCAATAAATGGTTAGGAACAATTGAATCCTAGGGAGGAGCCCATACAACATTTAGTAATACATATTAAAACATTTTATTAAACATCTATGCAAATACTATACCTACTAGGGTTAAAAATTAATCAGGGGGTGGGTGGGACAGAGGGTAATGTGCTAGTACCCCTCCTATGTGTATTTGGTAGTAATACCACACAGTGTGATCCTATGGCACCAGGGGTTTGATGTCAAATAAGTATTGTACTATATCTGTTCCCTATGATGGGATATGTGCACTTTCACCTGTCGCTTCAATGAAACAGGAAGCCGGCATATATGTTTCACCACACTATAATAACCTCATACTATTATCTCCCTCCTGCTCCCCCTGGCAAATAAAGGGAAGGGGGGAGAGTGAAGAAAGCTCTTTCCTCCTCCGCAGTTCGCTTCCTCCCGTCAAATGCTCTTCCACCTATTACTCTACACTAGGCTGAACTACTATTCCCCTACTGCTTACTAAATTACTAATATACTGTACTATACTATATATCCTTCCTTTTCTCCATCGGAGCACTATATGATACTACCGCTCTAATCGTCTAGACACGCCTGTAACACAAATATACACATGGTCTTTTGTCAAACGCATATATCGTGCGGGCCTCCTCTTCCTCCCAGTTTTCAGTTATATAAATAAACAGTGATACTGATCGCGCCTGATTTATCTTCTTGTGCTGGTAAGGTCATGATATGTTCTGTTCTGGTTTCTGGGGTTTTTGATGTTTCTAGGTTTGAATGATATGTCTTTCTGGATATTTTATTGCATGTGTACAAGTGTCTCCTTTTTCTCGTGGAGCAAAGAAACAGGAAACAGATCATGCAGCTCTAGCTCTTACTGAGCAACCGAGCTTGCCACAAAAAACCCAGTCTATATAACCATAAATATGGTTTGATCGCAGACTTGCGTCCTGCTGGGAAGGTAGTATACGACCTGGTCTTCATCACTCGCTCCGACCCGCGCCGCCTGATTACGTCATAGTTGGAAATCATAAAAAACGACGTACGTTTTCGCGCCACTAGCGCTTTCTCAAGGTAAGCAGACCAACTGGAGCGTCATTTCCTGGTTTTTCTTATTGGCGGGGATGTCTTCAAAAACATCATTCAGCAGGGTACATGACGCGGGCATACAGGCCTGCCTCTATAGTTTGACATTTGTGGTGCTCAAAATGCCCCCTGTTAAAGTGAATTCCTATATTTGGTCCAAATTTATAGCTTATAGATGAACCTCACAGGTGTAAGTACACCCATGTTTAGTGACCAGAGGTGGTATACCATAATTAACTAAAAAATTGCGAATATAGATGCACAGGTAACAAACTTAGGTGGAACTGCAGATGTGTTGTTATAGCACGATGATAAATGGCCTCTGTTATATATATACAAATGTATTTATGGGTCGTAGGAGTGTGTGATCCTTACGAAGGCCGGCCTCTAGTAGTCAATACGACCAGGGGGGAGTTTTAAGAACTCCAACTGTATACCCCAGAGCCCGAAACAAGGAGTATATACTATATTGTGTATGAATTGTAGGAATGTGAGATCCTTAAAGCGCGCCTCTGCAGTCATACGGCCATAGGGAGTTTAGGACTCAAACTGTATACCCCGAACCCCAGGATGTCTAAAGTACACTATACACCTGTATATCTGCAGAGTTAGTATATATACATGTACTATTATGGATAGCCACCCTGACTATAAAAACGGGAGTAAATGTATCCTGGCATTGATCCATGTGGCTTGAAGGGTCAGGAGTGTGAATATATATTGGTCATTGCGGTTGTAAGAAGACGGTCTTGTTCCCTTGCCCTTTCGGGCCCTCAGGGGAGATTTCTATCCCGCAGAATTTAGTATTTTGGTCCCCATTGTGGAGGTCATTGACGTGGCGTGGTCGACGCCGGATGTATCAACAAATTGCCTTATTGCCCCCATGATGGTTCCATGGACTCTCACCTTTATAGCCTGTGGGTTTTCCCCCGTACCGCATGCCACATCTTACAATTAATGAGATATATGACTCCCTCCTAGTAAGGCAATTGATAAAGCTAGTGAATATGGTGTTCCTGGTTGGTGCCTATTTTGTCTGGAATGCTCTTCGTGACCCTCATAGGGGACACGCCCAAGCAACCAGACCACAACGGCCCGACATTTCAATGATCCCTTACTGGTCTCTCGTGTCGCCTAGGCCCTGTACGGGTGTTGACAGTTCGTTAGTGGCTTGTAACTAACCTGTCTTTTAGTTCTAGCCCTCCTGCAGTCATGGTCGTCTCTTTCGCAGTACCTGCCTCATTATTATCAGGGATCATTCGATCAAGATGTGGCTAGGTCAATGATTAGTACTTCACTACAAAAAAGACTTGCCCACGAAGATCGCCCTTGCAGGGCTACTTCCACTGTTTATTAAGTTCCATAAACCTATGGAATCTTTGATTCTTGTGTGTTTTTATTTTGTCTCCTGCAGCAAGCAGGGTGTAACGTGACGTGTCTCTAGTCTCGTGTATAGGCCCTGATGGATAGAGTTCTTAGAGTAGCCCACGTTTTTTAAACCTTAGCTTTAAATTCCACTGCTTGCTTCTCGAACCTCCTGACCGTAGTACAGTTTCCTACTAACCTCAGGTATTTGTCCCAGTAGGTAATTTCCGGGTTAAATGTAGATGAATGGTGACTATGCTGCACATTAGGAGACTGTTGGGTCGCTGTATTTGTTTACGGATATGGTCGTGGACAGCCTATCCATCTATTTGTTTGGAGATTGTCAAATCCTAAAAATTAAGGACACGGCTCATTCACTTCCTTCCATGGTCTCTTCAAGATTGTGGTTTAATTGTTTTTTTGCTCCCCTGATTATCGGGGTCTTTATCGCTCGCAGAGTGTTCCCACTCTGTAGATGACTCTAATGGGGCCGAGGTATATTCCTTCCTTGACCTTTAATTTTGTAACCGAAGATTTCCCTTCCTTAAAGTCTGTGGAGTCTCTTATGAACTTTTTCCCTTTTCGATTTTGATATCGACTTGATTTGTCAATATTTTGGAGTTTTTTCTCCAATTACTAAACTCATCTTTCCCGTTCCATGTCTCAATCTCTTTAACGTAGTTGCTCAATGTTAGTGTTCGTTTTTGTCAGTTTAACTTTTTCATGTTCTAAAAGTAATTTCATTAACTTAAATGAGCAATTTAGCAGTTCTTCTCCCAACCTTATGAAGCCTCATCTGTAGATATGCAGAGGGTGCCATTAAGTCTCAGGCCTCAGGGTACTATACATTCTGATATATTCTGCAGGCTAGTGATTTCCCACCAAATTCTGGCTTGCAACTTCATTGCTTTTTCTAAATCATTAAAAAACTCTTAATATCATTTTGACCTGTCCTGGGAGGTAGTTTATAATCCAGGAAAATACTGTGCTGGCCTCACTCTGCCAGGCATCAAAATCAGTGTAGTGGACAAAAAGCCTGCCATGCAGGAATGGCGTAGTGACGGTAAGCAGTATGGTTAATATAGGTAGAGATGTACCATAGCACGTATCACGCAATACAGAAAGCTAAAACCATCACCCACACTGGGGAGCGGCAGCAGAAAAAACAAAAGTTCTTGCAAGCATATGTATAACACACACAATATATTGCCGCTCTCCAACAGTAATGAATAGTGTAAAAATAGGGTGCATACGGGATAGGTAATACATGTAAGGGGGAGGGTACAAGGGAGTAGCCCAAAAACCTATTTGCACTCGCTATTTCCAATAAATGGTTAGGAACAATTGAATCCTAGGGAGGAGCCCATACACCATTTAGTAATACATATTAAAACATTTTATTAAACATCTATGCAAAGACATATACCTACTAATGGGTTAAAAATTAATCAGGGGGTGGGTGGGGACAGAGGGTAATGTGCTAGGTACCTCCTATGTGTATTTGTAGTAATACCACACAGGTGATCCTATGGCACCAGTGGTTGAGTCAAATAAGTATTGTACTATATCTGTTCCCTATGATGGGATATGTGCACTTTCCCTGTCGCTCACATGAAACAGAGGAGCAGGCATATAATGTTTACTACCGCTCTATATCGTCAGACACGCACTGTACACACACATAAATACACATGGTCTTTTGTCAAACGCAGATATCGTGCGGGCCTCCCAGTTTTCAGTTATACAGTGACTACTGTCGCGCGATGTTATGATCTTGCTGGTAAGGTCATGATATGTTCAGGCATATATTCTATAATGCATGTGTACAAGTGTCTTCCTTTTCTATCGTGGAGCAAAGAAACAGAGAAACAGACTCATGCAGCTCTAAGCTGCTTACTGCGCCAACCAGAGCTTGCCACAAAAAACCCAGTCTTAGTATAAACCATAAATAGGTTTGATCGCAGACTTGCGGTCCTGCTGGGAAGGTAGTATACGACCTGGTCTTTCAATCACCGCTCCGACCCCGCGCCGCCTGATTACGTCATAGTTGGAACATCATAAAAGAAACCGACGTACGTTTCGCGCCACCTAGCGCTTTCTCAAGGTAATGCAGACACAACTGGAGCGTCATTTCCCTGGTATTTTATCTTGATTGGCTGGAGGTATGTCTTTCAAAAAAGCCAATCATATTCAGCAGGGTAACATGACGCGGGCATACAGAGCCCTGCCTACTATTTAGTTTGACATTTGTGGTGCTCAAAATGCCCTGTTAAAGGGATATTCCTATATTTGGTCCAAATATTATAGCATTATAGATGAACCTCACAGGTGTAAGTACACCCATGTTTAGTGACCAGAGGTGGTATACCATAGATTAAGCTAAAAAATTGCGAGATAGATGCACAGGTAACAAACTTAGGGTGGAACTGCAGAGTGTGTTATTATAGCACGATTGATAAATGGACCTCTGTATATATATATATACAAATGTATGTATGGGTCGTAGGAGTGTGTGATCCTTAAGAAGGCCGCCTCTAGTAGTCAATACGACCAGGGGGAGTTTTAAGAACTCCAACTGTATACCCAGAGACCCAAAAACAACGAGTATATACATATGTGTGTATAAATTGTAGGAATGTGAGATCCTTATACAGCCGCCTCTTCGCAGGCAATAGGCATAGGAAGTTTAGGGACTCAACTTGCCGACCGTATGCTACTACCTTTGGCAGTTATATATAGTACATGTCTTTGAATGGGAAGGAAAGCCACCCTACTATAAAAAACGGGGAGGAGTAAATGGTATCTCATTGAGTCCATGTGGCTGAAGGTCTGGGGTGAAGATATATATGCATTCGCGTGTAAAAGACGCCTTGTCCCAATTGACCTTTTCGGGGGCCCCGGGGAGAGTTTCTATCCGCGAACAGAATGTTAAGTTCTTTGGTCCCCATTGTGGAGGTCATTGACGTGGCGTGTGCCGGGGTGTACACAAGATTCCTATTGCGCCCCCAGATGTCCAGGACTCCCCTCACCTTTAAGCCCTGTGGGTTTACCCACTCCGCAGCTTGACAATAATGAGATATGACTCCCACTGTAAGGCAAGAATAAAGCTAGTGAGTAGTGTTTGTTGTGTCTATTTTGGTCTGGACTGCTCTTCGTGACCCTCATAAAGGGAAGCCCGTGCAACGACCACAAGGATATGATCCTACTGTCTCTCTGCCTAGCCATGTACGGGTGTGTTACCTTCGGTAGTGGCGTACTACCGTCTTAGGTTCAGCCCTCTGCAGGTCCATGGTCGGCTTTTCTGCAGTTCCACCTGCCTAAAACAGGGCATTCCAAGATGTGGCCAGTTTCCCCGAAGAGGCCCTTACAGGTCAATTCAACATGTTTTATAAAGTACCAAAAAAGTATGCTTTTGAGCTTGTGTATGTTTGTATTTGTCTCGCACAAGCAAGTGTTACGTGACGTGTCTCTCTCGTGTCTAGCCATATGGATAGAGTTTAGAGTACCACATGTTGTAAACCATTAGCTTCATGTCCACGACTTGCTCTCTGAACCTTGACCTTACTGTTTCAACGTAACCTCAGGAATATTACGTAGAGTATAGAGTCCGGGTTATTGTAGTGGATGGTGATATCCGCACTAGGTGATGTTGGCCGATCTGTATCAGTTTTACGGAATTAATGGGGTTACGGGGAAGCCTCATTATTGTTTGGAGATTGTCAAATCCAAAAATTAAGGACCTCATTAACTTTCCATGTCAATTCAGATTGTGGTTATTGTTATTAAGACACTGATGAACTCGTTTAGCAGTGTTTGTGACCCGCTCCACTAGCTGATAATATCATCAATTTCGCGCCCCCACCACATCAACGTGTCTTGTATATTCCTCAGGGCATCGCTGACCACCGTTTCCCTCCCACCAGCCCCAGATATAGATGGCATATATGGTGCACAGGTGGGTTTCCCACGCGGTCCCTGGATTTGATGTAGACTTTTTGTCAACAAGAAGTAGTTCTTTCAAATACGAAATCCAATAGTTTGTATTTAACCAGTAGCTCTTAACACTTGTGTCGCGTTGGGTAAAAGGGTGGTCCCAGCATAAAGGCCAACTGGTTGGGGTATACTAGTTTATACAAAAAAAAAAAAAAAAAAAAAAAAAAACCCTTGGGTGGTTAACCCGTTGAGTACCGAGTCTCCTAAAAAACCACAGCCCTATTGAGTCTGCAAGCATTCCCTAAAACTGGAGCTGACACCACTGAATTAAGTTATACAGTCATTAGTGGGAAAGCAGTGAGAATCAGGCAGTGGGCTGGTCAATCCATAGAGATCCACCGGAGCCTCTCAAGAAAAGACCCACAGTAATCACAGTGCGTCCACGTACCCTACACTTCCAAACCTAAATGCATATATGCGTTTGTACTCCCGACACCCGTTCTTCCTGGTACTAGCTACAAGAACCCCGTGGCATCTTTGTTCCTTTGGGGTCGGCGTGCTCCTATCCGGATTTACGTGTAAGAGGGATGATCTGTTAACCGCGGTCACATCACTCCACACACCAACTCTTGGAAAATTCAAAAAACTTTATTATAAGCTCCACATGAGATACATTTTGCACCACTCTGACGCGTTTCGTCTATAAAAAACTTTTCAAAGAGTGAAGTTCCCCACCACCTACCGATCTTATATGGAAATACGATTTACCCAGCACCTCCCCTAATTGCAAGTGCCCCCACCTCTCAACCCAGGTCAAGAGTTGAACGTCACCGATAAAGGGAAAATCCTTACCCACATTATAAACATAATAGAACATACAAACCCTATACCATAAAAACCCTTGGGATTCAAAACAAAAGAACATTGTAATGCTCACATAGACTACACTAATATATAATTACTAAACAACATAATTACATTTGCAGATTAGAATCGGATATGGTACCTCTCCTGTTGGATTGTTATCAGAAATAGCTATACCTTATCACACAAAGCAAACATATCAGATCACATACAGTATAATTGAAAGCGATGTGGCTACCTAATATCTACACAAGCCAAACAAAACGAAACTTCCGAGATAGGACTGTGTGCACCAACAAGCCAGAAGATAATATACTGGATAAACCCCCCACACACACTCCCTCCCCCTCCCTCAGGCCGCAAAATGTTTAGGTCCCACCCTTGTATGCCAGTGGGTGGAGAGTGCGCAAGGTGTATACCGTAACATTCACGCCGAGTAAAGCGTACCCTCCCGTCTCCTCCCCTCGATGTGAGGCCTGGTTCAAGGCCATGAAGAAATCTCATACCACCAACCCCCACTGCACCTAGAGAAGTCGGGCACTGGATGTTAACCATCTTTTATATTCTTTTTTTTATTAAACGGGGCCGAAACTACGGTTCCGCGATGCGGTGTTTTTAAGATCTGTGTGTGCGGGCCCAACCTAACCTCATGAGGCACCCTCCCTGTAACAGTAGAGTATTCGTGGATTGCAATTTAAAAATCGGTTTTATACAATGTCTCTTTTTGTACACAATCATAACTTTATGGTCTTGGTTTACCTGCATCCCTGCCATTGGACAGTTTTCCACATTGGAAAAAACCTTTGGGTATCCCCCTTAATGTTTGTACATTCTCGATTTTGTTTGGATAAGCTGGTGAAAGTGTGACCCAAGGTCTGCGCTTTTCCGCTCTGTAAATTCGACCATTTTTAAACAAATTTTGGGTTAGATCTTTATGCGTGAGGGGGGAGAGTGAGTAAAGTAGGCGCGCAATGTTCATATTTGTCCGCGTAATTGTTTATTCCTGCTTGCCGACTATATGTGAAATAAACCATGGAACTTCCTCACCATATGCTCAAGGTTTACTTTCTTGGTCTCTTTGGCTTTCTTGAAGTAACGGGTCTACCATGGACTCAGCTACTCAACGCGCTTGGAGACCTATCTGGGGTATATCCTCTTTCAAAATCTATTGTCAGTTCCTTCGATTGTACAATAAACCTCATCATTTGCCCACGCTGCGCAATCTAAAATTGCTCTTTGGAATGTTTTTTTAACGCAATGACCGTGGGTGCAGCCTCTTGCGATGAGCAATGGTATTCCCTGGAATTTTGGTTTGCGGCATATTGTGTGTAATTGTCATGTCAATGATCGATTAAGAGGAATCTATTAACCTATACTTAATATTCTGTTCATGGACAATCTATATTTAAATCATTATTATTTAATTTGTTCACAAAAGAAATTCATCAACGACGATTCATCGCCTTCCCATACCATTAATAGATCGTCGATGTATCGTTAAAGAAATGATATTAGAACGATAGTTTTGGGCTGGGATATAATACTTGACTCCCAAAACCCTAATAATTTTCGATGATGTGCAACAACGCGTGCCCTTGCGTGCCTAATAATTGAAATAAAATCGTGGATCGAATAAACATATTGTGAAGTGAGTAACAAGAGAAGATTTCTAAGAAGAAATGCCAATACGACCAGGGGGAGTTTTAAGAACTCCAACTGTATACCCAGAGACCCAAAACAAAGGAGTATATACATATGTGTGTATAAATTGTAGGAATGTGAGATCCTTATACAGCCGCCTTTAGCAGTCAATACGGCCATAGGGAGTTTAGGACTCAAACTGTATACCACGGGGAGTAAATGTATCCCTCATTGAGTCCATGTGGCTGAAGGGTCTGGAGGGTGAATATATATTAGCATTCGCGTTGTAAAAGACGCTTGTCCCAATTGCCTTTTCGGGGGCCCAAGGGGAGATGTTCTATCCCACAGAATGTTAAGTATTTTGGGTCCCCATTGTGGAGGTCATTGACGTGGCGTGCGACCGGGGTATCAACAATATTCCTTATTGCCCCCAGATGTTCCAGGACTCTCACCTTTAGAGCCCTGTGGGTTTTCCCCACGTTCCGCATGCCACATCTACAAGTAATGAGATATATGACTCCCACTGTAAGGCAATTGATAAAGCTAGTGATAGTGTGTTCTGTTGTGTCTATTTTGTCTGGAATGAGTCCATGTGGCTGAAGGGTCAGGAGGGTGAATATATATTGGCATTTGCGTTGTAAAAGACGCTTGTCCCAATTGCCCTTTCGGGGGCCCTAGGGGAGATGTTCTATCCCGCAGAATGTTAAGTATTTTGGGTCCCCATTGTGGAGGTCATTGATGTGGCGTGCGACCGATGTATCAACAATATTCCTTATTGCCCCCAGATGTTCCAGGACTCTCACCTTTAGAGCCCTGTGGGTTTTCCCCACGTACCGCATGCCACATCTACAAGTAATGAGATATATGACTCCCACTGTAAGGCAATTGATAAAGCTAGTGATAGTGTGTTCTGTTGCGTCTATTTTGTCTGGAATGCTCTTCGTGACCCTCATAGGGGGACACGCCCGGCAACGACCACAAGGATATGATCCTACTGGTCTCCTGTCGCCTAGCCATGTACGGGGTGTTACAGTTCGGTAGTGGCTGTGTACTAACCTATCTTTAAGGTTCCTAGCCCTCCTGCAGGTCATGGTCGGTCTTTCCAGCAGTACCTGCCTCAAATCAGGGTCATTCATCAAGATGTGCCAGTGTTTCCCGAAGATGCCCTTCAGGTCATTCCACTGTTTATTAAAGTTACCAATAAACCGTATGATCTTTGATTCTTGTATGTTTGTATTTTGTCTCTCAGCAAGCAAGGCTGTACGTGACGTGTCTCTAGCTCGTGTATAGGCCCTATGGATAGAGTTCTTAGAGTAGCCACATTTTGTAAACCTTAGCTTCATGTCCACTGCTTGCTTCTTGAACTCTTGGACCGTAGTACTGTTCCAACGTAACCTCAGGAATTGTCCCGTAGGTATATTCCGGGTTATATGTAGTGGATGGTGACTATCCGCACATAGGAGACTGTTGGTCGCTGTAGTTTTACGGAATATGGTCGTGGACAGCCTACCATCTATTTGTTTGGAGATTGTCAAATCCAAAAAATTAAGGACACTCTCATTCACTTCCATGGTCAACTTCAGATTGTGGTTATTGTTATTAAGTACACTGATGAACTCGTTTAGCAGTGGTTTGTGACCGCTCCACAGCATGATAATATCATCAATGTAGCGGCCCCACCACTCAACGTGTCTTGTATATTCCTCCAGGGCATCGCTGAAAACCACCGTTTCCTCCCACCAGCCCAGATATAGATTGGCATATGTGGGTGCACAGGTGGTTCCCATCGCGGTGCCCTGGATTTGATGGTAGACTTTTTGGTCAAACAAGAAGTAGTTTCGTGTCAATACGAAATCCAATAGTTGTATTATAAACTCATTATGTCTATTACAACTTGTGTCGCGTTGGGTGAGAAAGTGTGTCACAGCCATAAGGCCAACTGGGTGGGGTATACTAGTTTATAAAAAAAAAAAAAAAAAAAAAAAAAAAAAAACACTTGGGTGTTAACCCGTTGAGTACCGAGTCTCCTAAACCACAGCACTATTGAGTCTGCATATGTCCCATAAAACTTGGAGCTGACACCACTGATAAGTAAGTTATACAGTCATTAGTGAGGAAAGCAGTGAGAATGCAGGCAGTGGGCTGGTCAATCCATAGAGATACAGCGGAGCCTCTTCAAAGAAAAGACCCCACAGTAAATCACAGTGCGGTGCCAAGTAGCCTCACAACTGCCTAAAACATAACTGCATATATTCTTGTGTACTCACGACACCCGTTCTGCACTGTAGCTACAAGAACGCTCCGGTGGCCATCTTTGTTCCTCGTGGTGTCGGCGTGCTCCTATCCGGATATGACGTGTAAGAGGGAGGATCTGGTAACCGCGGTCACAGCACTCCACACAACCAACGCTTGGAAAATTCAAAAAACTTTATTAAGCTCCACAGTGAGCATACATAGCACCACTCTGACGCGTTTCGTCTATAGAAAGACTTTTTCAAAGAGTGAAGATCCCCACACAGTACCGGACCTTATATAGGAAATGACGTGTACACTGGGCACCTCCCTAATTGGCAAGTACCTCCCACATCCCAACACAAGGTCAGAGTTGGACGTCATCCTATTAAAGGGACCAGATACATATTACCCACATATATAATACATAATAGACATACAAAAACACCTATTACCAGTAAAAAGCTTGGGATTAAAAACAAAGACATTGTAATGCTCACATAGTACATAATCACATAATATATAATTAATAGAACAACACGAATTGCATAATCTATCACATTAGAATCGGAAGATGTGGATCAACCGTCTCCTGATGGATTTATAAACAAATAGCATATATCCCTATACTCAAAGCATACCATATTCAGGTCAGATAACAATATAAATTAAAATGCGATGTGGCAGACACAGTATATACACAAAAAGCCAAACAAGACTTCCTAGACAGGACTTGTTCACATATAGCAATATTCCATAGTTATAAGTATACTGGAGTAATACCCCCACACACTCCCCCATTGCTCAGGCAGCCAGGAAGTGTTTAAGTTCCCACTCCTGGTTAATGCCAAGTGAGTGGAGAGTGCGCAAGGTGTATATCCAGTACATTTCACGCCGATTAAGCGTACCCTCCCTGTCTCCTCCCCTTGTATGTGGAGGAACATGTTCAAGGGCCATGAATGAAAAATTCTCAATACCACCCCCACTACACTTAGAGAAATGTCGGGGCACTGGATGTGTAACATCATTCTTTTTTATTAGGCGAACATGTTCCGCGATGCGTGTTTTTAAAGTTCTTTTTGTGCGGCCAACATACCGCATGGAGCACCCGCACTGTAACAAGTAAATAGTGAAGGTGGTATTGCAATTTAAAAATGTTTTTATAACATGGCTCTTTTTGTTATCATCATACTTTACGGTCTTGGTTTTACATGCATACCTACACATGGAACAGTTTCCACATTGGAAAAAACCTTTGGGTATCCCCCTTATGTTTGTAAATTCTGGTTTCGTTTGGAATAAGCTGGGTGAAAGATGTGACGCCAATGTCTGCGCTTTCCGATATGTAAATTTAGGACCATTTTTTACAAATTTTGTTAGATCTTTATCTAAGGATAAAGTAGCCCAATGTTTCATAATTATGTCACGTATATTCCGTGCTTGGCGACTATATGTGGAAATAAACAACGGACATTCCTCACCATATGCTAAAGGTGGTTTACTTTTTGGTCTTTTTTGCTTTCTTGAGAGTACTGGTCTATCCATGGACTCAGCTGACTCAAATGCTTCTTGGATATCTATCTGAGGTTATCCTCTTTCCAGAAATCTATTTGTTAGTTCCTTCGATTGTACAATAAAACTCTCATCATTTGTGCACAATCTGCGCAATCTCAGAAATTGCGCTTTGGGAATGCTTTTAACCAGTGACCGTGGGTGACAGCTCTTGGCAGAGAGCAATGTATTCCTGGAATTTGGTTTGCGGAATATTTGTGATTGAATTGTCATGTCATGATCGATGTAGAGGAGGAGATCTAGGAAACTGATACAATTAATATTCTGTTCATGGATGAATCTGATATTTAAATCATTATTATTTAATGTGTTAACAAAAGAATTCAACGACGATTCATCTCCGTCCCATATCATTATGAGATCGTCGATGTATCGTTTAAAGAATATGATATTAGAACGGTTGATCCACATCATCCGATTCTAATATGACAGATTATGTAATTTGTGTTGTTCTATTAATTGTATATTATGTGATTATGTACTATGTGAGCATTACAATGTCTTTGTTTTTAATCCCAAGTTTTTTACTGGTAATAGGTGTTTATGTATGTCTATTATGTTTTATATATGTGGGTAATATGTATTTGGTCCCTTTAATAGGATGACGTCCAACTCTGACCCTGTGTTGAGATGTGGGAGGCACTTGCCAATTAGGGAGGTGCCTAGTGTACACGTCATTTCCTATATAAGATCCGGTACTGTGTGGGGAACTTCACTCTTTGAAAAAGTCTTTCTATAGACGAAACGCGTCAGAGTGGTGCCATGTATGCTCACTGTGGAGCTTAATAAAGTTTTTTGAATTTTCCAAGCGTTGGTTGTGTGGAGTGCTGTGACCGCGGTTACCAGATCCTCCCTCTTATACTAGTTTATAACCCCTCCACATCCAATCCTACTAAAAACGTGTCAGGGGCTACCATCATATCCTCCAACCTCAGGAGCACATCTTTTGTGTCTCTTAAGAAGGACAGTAGTGCATTAACGAAAGGACGGAGTACAGCATCGAGATATTTACTCGCATTCCCTGTTAGATTATCAATCCCCGAAACAATGGGTCTTCCTGGGGGTGGCATTTTGTTTTTATGTACCTTTGGTAGATGGTAAAACGTGGCAATTTGGGGACACTTCACCATAATAAATTCAGATTCCCTCTTAGAGATTACCTTGTTGTCTAGACCTGCGGATAGTATAGTTGTAAGTTGTGTTTTAAATAGAGTAGTAGGATCCTCAGATAATGCTCTATAACTTCTGCGGTCAGATTGTAAACGTCGACATTCAGTAGCATAGTCTTCCTTATTAAGAATGACTATATTGCCCCCTTTGTCTGAGGGTTTTATAATTATCAGAGGGTCTTGTTCTAAATCAAACAATGCAATACGTTGTAAGTTAGCAGTCAATACGGCCATAGGGAGTTTAGGACTCAAACTGTATACCCCGAACCCCAGGATGTCTAAAGTACAACTATACACCTGTATATATGCAGAGTTAGTATATAGTACATGTACTATTAATGGGATGAAGCCACCTAGAACTATTAAAACGGGGAGTAAATGTATCCCTCATTGAGTCCATGTGGCTGAAGGGTCAGGAGGGTGAATATATATTGGCATTCGCGTTGTAAAAGACGCTTGTCCCAATTGCCCTTTCGGGGGCCCTAGGGGAGATGTTCTATCCCACAGAATGTTAAGTATTTTGGGTCCCCATTGTGGAGGTCATTGACGTGGCGTGCAACCGGGGTATCAACAATATTCCTTATTGCCCCCAGATGTTCCAGGACTCTCACCTTTAGAGCCCTGTGGGTTTTCCCCACGTACCGCATGCCACATCTACAAGTAATGAGATATATGACTCCCACTGTAAGGCAATTGAAAAAGCTAGTGATAGTGTGTTCTGTTGTGTCTATTTTGTCTGGAATGCGACGCGCCAAAAGAGAATGCGGACCTGGGGGGGGGCGAAATCGGGAGCTCCAGTCGGCTCCACCTCGTGACAAAGGGGTCTATATCTAGTCCTGATGCCTGCCACTGCCTTCTGCCACAGGCTAGTGTTTCACCACCAAATTCCTGTCTTGCAACTTCATCTGCTTTTTCTAAATCATTACAAAACGCTTATAAATATCATTTTTAACCTTATGTTCATAATCCAGGAAAATACTGTGCTGGCCTCACGTCGCAGGCGTCAAATCAGGTGTATGGACAAAAAGCCTGCCATGCATTAATGGCGTAGTGACGGAACCAGTATGTTAATATAGTTATGATGTATACCATAGCACGTATCAGCAATTACAGAAAGCTAAAAAACCAATGCACCACATCTGGGGAGCCTGGCAAGCATAAAGAACAAAGGTTCTTGCAAGCATATGTACACACAAAATAATTGCGCTTCTCCAACAGAATGATAGTGTAAAAATGGGTGCATACGGGATATGTACTACTGTAAAGGGGGGAGGGTACAAAGGGAGTAGCCCAAAAGAACCTATTTGCACTCGCTATTTCCATAAATGGTTAGGAACAATTGATCCTAGGGAGGAGCCCATACACCATTTAGTAATACCATATTCAAACATTTATTAAACATCTATGCCAAGACAATATACCTACCTAATTGGTTAAAATTTCAGGGGGTGTGTGGGGACAAGGGTAATGTGCTATGTACCTCCTATGTGGTTTTGGTTAATACCACCAGGTGATCCTATGGCACCGTGGTTTGAGTCAAATACGTAATTGGTAACTATATCTGTTCCCTATGATTGGGTATGTGCACTTTCCCTTCGCTCACATTAAACAGAAGGAGCAGGCATATAATGTTTACTACCGCTCTATATCGTCAGACACTCACTGTACAACACACATAACTACACCTGGTCTTTTTGTCAAACGCCGATATCAGTGCGGGCCTCCCAGTTTTCAGGTTATACAGTGACATACTGTCGCGCCGATGTTATGATCTTGCTTGGGTAAGGTCAATGAATATGTTCAGTCGGCATATATTCTATAATTCAGTGTACAATTGTCTCCTTTTCTATCGTGGGAGCAAAGAAACAGAGAAACGACTCATGCAGCTCTAAGCGGGATGCTTACTGCGCAACCAGAGCTTGCCCACAAAAAACCCAGTCCTTAGTATAAAACCATAAATAGGTTGATCGCAGACCCTTCGGTCCTGCTTGGAGGTAGTATACGACCTGGTCTTTCAATCACCCGCTCCGACCGCCCGCAGCCGCCTGATTACGTCCTAGTTGGACTCATAAAAAACCGACGTACGTTAGCACCACCTAGCGGTTTCTCAAGGTAATGCAGACACAAGCTGGAGCGTCAGTTCCCTGGTATTTTATACATATCTTGATTGGCTGGAGGTATGTCTTTCCAAAAAAGCCATCATTTCACAGGGTAACATGACGCGGGTCATACAGAGCCCTGCCTACTATTTAGCTTTGACATTTGTGTGCTCAAAATGCCCTGTTAAAGTGGAATTCCTATATTGTCAAATATTATAGCATATAGATGAACCTCACGTGTAAGTACACCCATGTTTAGGACCAGAGGTGGTATAACCATAGATTAATCTAAAAAATTGCGAGATAGATGCACCAGGTACAAACTTAGGGGGTGGAAACTGCAGTATGTGTTATTATAGCCACGATTGATATGAAAAACCTCTGTATATATATATACAAATGTAGGTATGGGTCGTAGAGTGGTGGATCCTTAAGAAGGCCGGCCTCAGTAGTCAATAGACGACAGGGGGAGTTTTTTAAGAACTCCAACTTAATACCCAGCGCCCCAAAAGCACAGAGTTATATACATAGGTGTGTATAAATTGTAAAAGAAATGGGTGGAGATCCTTATACAGCCGCCTCTCAGCATCAATACGCGCATAGGGAGTTTAGGACTCAAACTGTATACCCCGACCCCCAGGATGTCTAAAGTACAACTACCCTGTATATATTCAGAGTAGTATATAGTACATTTACTATAATGGTATTGAAGCCACTGAACTATAAAACGGGGAGTAATGATCCCTCATGAGTCCATGTGGCGAAGGGGTCAGAGGGTGATATATATTGGCATTCGCGTGTAAAGACGCTGTCCCAATTGCCCTTTTCGGGGGCCCTATGGGAGATGATTCTATAGTCCCACAGAATGTTTAAGTATTTTGGGTCCCATTGTGGAGGTCATTGACGTGGCGTACAACCCGGGTATCAACAATATTCCTTATTGCCCCCAGAGTGTTCCAGGACTCTCACCTTTAGAGCCCTGTGGTTTTTCCCACGTAACCCATAGCCACATTACAAGTAAACGAGATATATGACTCCCACGTGTAAGGAATTGAAAAAGTAGAGGGGGGGGGGGGGTGATAGTGGTGTTCTGTTGGTCTATTTTAGTCCTGGATATGGCTCTTCGTGACCCCTCATACAGGGGCACGCCCATCAAACGACCACAAGATATTTCCTACGGATTACTCCTGTCGCCTAGCATGTAACGGGGTGTTCCAGTTTCGGTAGTGCGTGTACTAACCTGTCTTTAAGGTTCCTAGCACCTCCTGCCAGGTTCAGGGTCGTCTTTCCTGCAGTACCTGCCTCAAATTCAGGGTTTCATTCATCAAGAATTGCCTAGTGTTTATTCCCGAAGATGGCCCTTAGGTTACATTCCCACTTTTATTAAAGTACCACATAACGAAAACCGATTATGAATCTTTGATTTGTGTGTTGTATGTGAGAGTATCTCACAAGACCAGGGTGCTTGAACCGTGACCGTGTCCTCTAGCTCATGTATAGGCCCTATGGATAGAGTTCTTAGGACTGAGCCACGTTTTGTAACCTTAGCTTATGTCCACTGCTTGCTTTCTCGAACTCTTGGGACGTAGTAACAGTTCCTACCTAACCTCAGGAAATTGTTCCCGTAGGTATATTTCCAGGGTTATATGTGTGGATGTGGGGGGGGACTATGCGGCCACATACGGAGGGACTGTGTGGTCCGCTGGGTTTTACGGAATTTATGGGCGTGACAGCCTACCAATCTATGTTTGTTGGAGATTGTTTTCAAATCCAAAAATTAAGGACACTACTCATTCACTTCCATGGTCTCTTTCAGATTGTGTTATTGTAATAGTACACTGTGAACTCGTTAGCAGTGTTTGGGAGACCGCCTCACAGCAAAATATTAATTCTCAATGTAAGCGGCCCCAACTACTGCAACGGTTCTTGTAACTATTGCCTTCCAGGGCACGCTTGAACAACCCACCGATTTCCTCCCACCAGCCCCAGGTAAGAGGGGATTGGGCATATGTGGGGGGCCACAGGGTGGTTTCCCATCGCGGTGCCCTGGATTGAATGGTTAGACTTTTTTGTCGCATCAAACAAGAAGTAGTTTTCGATGTCAATACGAAACCCAATAGTTGTATTTATAGGCTCATTTATTTCGTATTACAAACTTGTGTCGGCATTGGGTGAGAAAAGTGGTGTCCACAAGGCCATTAAGGGCTAACTGGGTGGGTTTTGACAGTGTAACCCCTCCACGTCCAATCCTAACTAAAAACGTTTGTCAGAGGGCTACCCACCATGAATCCTCCAACACTCAGGAGCACATCTTTCGTTTTGGTCTCTTAAAGCAGGACGTAGGTTTATTGTGCATAACAAAGGAACGGAGTAACAGCAGATCGGATGTTTACTCGCAATCCCGTTTAATTTATCATCCTCGAAACAATGGGGTTTCCTGGGGGTGGCATTTGTGTTTTTATGTACCTTTTGGTAGATGGTAAAAACGTGGGCAATTTGGGGACTTCACCATAATAAATTTCAATTCCCCTCTTAGGAGATTAACCTTGTGTCGCGACCTTGATGAATAGATGTTGTAAGTTGTTGTTTTAAATAGAAGATTAGGCGATCCTTTACAGATATTTGAATATCTATATACTTCTCTGCGGGTTCAGATAGTAAAATCGTTGGACATTCACGGCAGTCGTCTAGGTCTTCCTTATTAAGAATGACTTTGATTGCACCCGTTGTCAGAGGGGTTATTGTTATAAAAATCTATCAGAGGGTCTTGTTTCTAACATCAAACATGCAATACGTTGTTTGGAAGTACGCAAGTTTGTGTTTTTTTATTTGCCCTTTGGTAGTCTCATGAATGTTATGTTACAATTTGATGGAAGGTATCTTACCTTAGAAGGCCACGACTCGGAGGGTGGGAAGGTAAAGGTAGTAATGGATTCTTGAGGTCTGTGGAAGTGGTTCCTAGCTCCTACTCCCCTATCACATTATCAGCTAGTTTTCTTCAATAGCGGATTTGCAAGTCCTTTTAAAATTTCACAAAGGACATGGATTCGTTCTCCGTTGAAAAAAAATTTTTGGTACGGATTTCGAATAAAGTTGAACTTAGCAATCAATACAACGATGGTAGTAGAGTACCCTATTCTAAGTGTCCTCTGGGGGTTGAGCGTTCTGTAATTCCTCTGGTTAGAAAAATTTAGTAAGGGTTTCCTGAGAATTAATGTTGGGTTCTTTATATCTTCAACTAGATACCAAATACGTCATTGTAGGTAATGACAGGATAGCTTGGATAATACCGCATTGCTATGCATGGGAATGGCACCTACATTTCCTGGTCAGAGATGGTATTCTGTAGCGTCTCGCACTCCGCCCTCGTGGCTTCTTCTCCTCGGCGGCGTACTGTAAATCGTCCTAGCAGTACTCCCCTTCCCTCATGGTTCTGCCGACGTGCTCATGGGAATTGGCCCTTCTCCCTAAAATAGGTGGAAAACTCTAGAGTATGTTGGTCAGGGCCATCCTTTCGGTTTGGGCCTGTATGGGGGTGTCTCTCTCCCTGATTATCGGGGGTTCCTGTCATCGGCTCGACAGAGTGTTCCGACACTCTGTAGAGGAGTAGAAAATCAATGTAGGGGCAGAGTCCTGTAATAGTTTCTTCTCCTGGTAGGCTTTAATTTTGTACACCGAACGATTTTTCCTTCCTATAAAGTCTGTGGGAGGTTCTCTAAGAACTTTTTCCTTTTTTTCTATTTCCTGATTGATCGGACTTGAGTTTGTGTCAATATTAGTTTGGGAGTTTTTTCTCTCCAGATTAACATAAAAACTCATCTTTGGCCCTGTTTCATGGTCTTTCAATCTCTTTACGTACTGTAGTTGTCAATGTTAGTTCCCGGTTCGTTTTTTGTCCAATTTAACTTTTTCATGTTGCTAAAATAAATAATTTCATTAACATCCTTAAAATGAGCAACTTAGGCAGTTTCAAGTCTCCCAAAGCTATGAAAAGGACGCATTCTTCATGATTCATGCAGTAGGTGCAGGATTAATTCTCTCAGGACTCGGGGTTTACATTAATCTTAGTTCTTAAATCTAGAGATAATTCTGGCAGGCTAGTTTTTGGATTTTCCCACCAAATTCTGGCTTGCAGCACTTCATTTGCTTTTTTCTAAATATCAGTTAAGGAAACTCCTTATATCATTTTGACCTGTTATGTTTTCATATCCGAAGGGACATTTGACTGTGCTGGCCTTCACTCTGCCAGGCCCGGTCAAAATCAGGTGTGGTATGGGACAAAAAGCCACAGGTTGGCCATGACAGGCCAGGAATGGCGTAGTAAGACGGTAACCAGGTCATGGTTCATAAGTGAGAGACTGTATATACCATAAGCACGTATCACGCAATACAGAAATCTACAAAACCCATTGCACCACATCTGGGAACTTGGCAAGGCAGAAATAGAACAAACGGTTTTTCTGTGGTCAAGCATATGGTACTAACCACAACAAAAATTATTGCCGCGCTCCAAAACAGTAATGAATCGTGTTACAAAAATAGGGTGCCATGGCGGGATAGGTTTAGTTACTGTAAGGGGGGAAGGGGTTAACAAAGGGAGGGATCCCAAAAAAAAGAACACATATTTGCACTCAGCATTTTCAAATAAATGGTGCGGAACATTGAATTCCATAGGGAGAAGCCCATACACCATTTAGTAACTAATATTAAAACATGTTTTATTAAAACATCCTATGCAAAAGACAATACTACCTACTAATGGGTTTAAAAAATTAATAGCAGGGGGGGTTGGGGGAAGGAGGGTAATATG
Organism: Ascaphus truei; assembly: GCA_036426205.1. Classification (NCBI taxonomy): domain Eukaryota; kingdom Metazoa; phylum Chordata; class Amphibia; order Anura; family Ascaphidae; genus Ascaphus; species Ascaphus truei. The sequence goes on from WSYH01000414.1 coordinate 96,878, forward strand.
TGGTCTAGGTACCAGTGTCCTTTTGTTGTATTGTTTATGTAATACACACAAGGGTTTGTCCTCTGGCACAGTGGCTGGTGAGTCAAAATAAAGTATTGTAACCCATATTTCCTTCCCTATGATGGGATATGGCCACTTCCCTGTCGCTCACATGAAACAGAGGAAGCAGGATATAAGTTTTATGACCCGCTCTATAAGTCAGCCAACGCTACCACTGTTACAACACACATAATACCACAGGTCTTTTGTCAAACGACGATACTCATGGCGGGACCTCCCCGGTTATTCATTTATAACAGTTGGGACTACTGTCGCGCAGATGTTTTATGATTTCGTAGTGCTGATTTAGGTCATGGAATGTCAGTTTTATATTCTTAATGCATGTGTACAATGTCTTCCTTTTCTAGTCGTTGAGCAAAGAACAGAAGAAAGAGACAAATCGGATGCAGATCTCAAAAGCTGCTTTACTGCGCCATACCAGGGGCTTGCTACAAATAACCCAGTCTTAGTATAAACCAATAATAGGTGTTGATCGCAGGAACTTGCGTGGTTCCCTGCTGGGAAGGTTAAGTATACGGGACCTGGTTCCGTTTCAATCACCGTTCTCCTGACACCGTGGCCGCCCTTTGATGACGTCAGTAGTTGGGGTAACATTATCTATAGGAAGAAAACCGAGGTAGTTTTTGCGCGCCACCTAGCGCTTTTTCTTCAAAGAGGTTAAGTTCAGGACCACTACTGGAGCGTTGCATTTCCCTTCGGGTATGTTTATCTTGATTGGTTGGAGGTACGTCTTCAAAAAAAGGACCCAATTGCATATTCGCAGTCAGGGTAACATCGGACGCGGGATACAGAGCCCTGCCTATACTAATTAGAGTTTGACAATTTGGGTGTGTACAACATTGCCCTGATAAAGGGTATTTGTCTATATTTTGGTCCAAACATTATAGCATTATAGATGAAACCTTTCACAGGTGTAAGTACCCACTAGTGTTCTCAGTGACCAGAGGTGGGTTAACCCATAGATTTAAGCTAAAGAAAAAATTTGCGAGATAGATGCACAGGTAAACAAAACTTAGGGTATGAAAAACGCAGAGTGTGTTTATTATAGAACGCCGTATTTGGATTAAAATGGAGACAACCCTCCTGTGTATAATATTATACAATGTATGTATGGGTCGTTTAGGACCCTACTAAAGAGGCTGCTGTAGTCTTAAGAAGGCCCGCCTCTAGTAGGTCAATACGAACGACCAGGGGGAGTTTAGTAGAACGCATCAACTGATTATACCCCACTAGACGGACCCACAAAAACAAGAGGAGTATATACAATGGTGTATAATATCTAGCGAGTAGGAATGTGTAAGATCCTTTTATACAGGCCGCCTCTAGCCAGTCAATACGGCCATAGGGAGTTTAGGACTCAAACATGTATACCCCGAACCAGATGTCTAACAGTACACACTATACAACCTGTTATATGCAGAAGTTAGTATATAGTACATTACGATTAATGGGATTCAAAGCCACCTAGGAAACTATTAAAAACTGGGAGTAATGTAATCCTCATTGAGTCCATGTGGCTGAAGGGTCAGGGAGGGTTGAATATATATTGGCATTTGCGTTGTAAAAAGACCTTGTCCCAATTGGCCCTTTGGCGGGCCCTAGGAGATGTTCTTATTTCTCCCGCAAAGGGAAGTTTAGTAGTTTTGGGTCCCCATTGTGGAGTGCATTGATTGGCGTGCATCCGATTTTGTATATCAAAACAATTTCCTTATTCGCCCCCAAGAGTGTGTCCAGACTCTCACCTTTCGAGCCTCTGTTGGTTTTTTCTCCACCACGTACCGCAATTGCCACATCAACTAGTATGATGATATATGACCTTCCCGACTGTAGGCCAATGATTGATTAAGAGCTAGGTGATAGTGGTGTTTCTGTTTGAGTTTCTATGTTTGTCTGGAATAGCTCTTTCGTGACCCTCCATTGAGGGGAACACAGGCCCGGTTCGAGGAACGGAGACCACAAGGAGCTATGATCCTACGTATGCCTCGTCGCTAAGGCCATGTACGGGGATTTTTCCAGATTCGATAGTGGATCTTGTACTAACCTATCTTATAAGTGTTCTAGCCCTCCTGGGCATTGTCATGGTCCTGGTTGGCTTTACAGCGAGTACCTGGCCTCAAATCAGGGTCACTTCATTCAAGAGGTGGGTCAGTGGGTTTTCCCAAGATTTGCCTTCAGGGTCATTCCACTGTTTATTAAAGTTCCATAAACCGTATGATCTTTGATTCTGTGTGTTNNNNTGTATTTTGTCTCTCAGCAAGCAAGGGTGTACGTGACGTGTCTCTAGTTCGTGTATAGGCCCTATGGATAGAGTTCTTAGAGTAGCCACGTTTTGTAAACCTTAGCTTCATGTCCACTGCTTGCTTCTCGAACTCTTGGACCGTAGTACAGTTCCTACGTAACCTCAGGAATTGTCCCGTAGGTATATTCCGGGTTATATGTAGTGGATGGTGACTATCCGCACGTAGGAGACTGTTGGTCGCTGTAGTTTTATGGAATATAATACCATCTATTACACTTATTTTAGTTTGGCAGGGCACCATCACTCAATTGCATGCTTTTATTCTTCACCTCATCACTAACCCATTTAATCTTTCTATCACTTCTCAGCACCATCACCATCATATCACTTATCTTGATCTCTGTTTATATGTTGATTTAGATATGAGAGTCCATACAGACATATACAGAAAACCCAATGCCCGTAACACCCTATTACATGCTACTAGCTCCCATGATAAAAATTTATTTAAAGGTATACCCCGGGGCCAATTTTTACGCATTTGCAGGAACTATTCTAACAATGAAGATTTTGAAATGAGATCATTGGAGATGATCTAGAGATTTGAGGCTAGAGGATATGATCCCATTATTCTTCAAGAGGCTTATCAAAGTGCAAAACTAGAACCCAGAGACAACCTAATCCAACCACGGGGAACTATTTCTAATAGTAAACGTAATAAAATTTTACAACGAAGTAAAGAGAACAACCAACTGCCACCTTTCTTTATCACTAGGTTTAGCAACCAGGCTTATGATATCAAAAGGATTATAAAAAAGAATTGGTATATCTTGGCCACTGACTCTTTTCTTAAGGATATGGTGACCCATGATCCAAGAATAGTTTTTCAAAAATCTGTAACAATCGGTAATTTATTATCACCGAGTGTGCCTAAATTGACTTTGAAATCAGGTAAGGGATTTTTCCCAAATCTTATTGGTTGCTATCCCTGTCATCATTGCAAAATGTGTAAATATCTTATTAAAACCAAAACTTTTTCAGGGTCTGATGGTACTAGGGTGTTTAACATTTTGTCATGTATAACCTGCAATACGGATCATTTTATCTATATGCTCATGTGTGGTTGTAACAAACGGTATGTGGGTTTAACCACAAGACCTTTGAAGCAACGCATACTTGAGCATATGAGATTGATTATCAAGAAAAATCAGTTACACCCAGTTTCAAAACATTTTGATATTTGCCAGAAAGGGAGTCTGACTAACTTTAAATGCGTTGCACTGGAATCTGTCAAGCCACACTTTAGGGGGGTAGATAGAGGCAATCTGCTTCACAGACGTGAGGCATTTTGGATATTTACACTCAATACCTTAGTACCCAATGGGTTAAATATTGACTGGGATTTAAAAAGATTTGTATAGATTTTTCATGAATTTTTCATTTTTTCATTATTCTTTACCATATATATATTTAATTAATTTAATAACAGTTGTATATTATTATGGTTCCTCTAAATTCATCTAATTCTATTGTGACAACTGAGGCTTAAGTTGTAGTAAACCAAAACACAAGTGACATATACTGCTCTCTAATTATTAGGACGGTGTGGATGGGATATGAATTCGTCTCAAATGCCTAGATTGGTATCGGGTGCATACAATGAGCTAGGAATGATAATAGTATCAAAAATTAGAAGGCGAAGGTGTTTTTGACACCTATACCTTCTAGCTAGAAGCTCATTTGTTGTAGCACTCCTGGGACAGTTAAAATATAACTTTTAATAAGTCTCACATAAAATAAAGTCAACAAATATAGACATACAAGAATACAATATTCATATAAGTTGGAAGGCTATGGCAGTGGTTGGGTGAGGGTTGGATGTGAAACCAAATCAGCGTTGTCCTAATTATTATAGGTTAAAACATGTATGGGACAACCCAAAAGCCCACAGATACAAAGCGTTAACATATCTCTATGCTGTCTGGAAATGTGACACAATAAGTATGCAATGTATCAAAATGCAGTCGGATGGCGTCCGGCGTAGTGACGTCGCTTGGAAGGTGCCGTGCAGTGTTACAAACTGGTAACATGTATCTCTCTTGATCTTGGTTACACACAAGAAACTGGTGGCGGGCCAATTATTGCCGTCTGTATTTGACATCACGCTTGCTGCCTGTGTTATGTGTTTATTAGCAGCTGTATGCTGTTCGTTGTATTTATATGTAGCACCTCCATGTGCATTGTAACTCAGAACTGTGCTTAACACTCATTGTGATTGCGGGTGCTCGAGACTGACATGACATTAGAGGATCTGATTGCAGACAATCTGCGGCTTGTCTGTTCTATGTACTAGCACTGACAAATCACGTATTGCACAATAGGTGGTCTGTTTCATTTATGGCCATATTTCTCTGAGCTACACACATTTATTTAATCGACTGCACAGCAAGCATCTTTTATATGCATTGTCTGATTCAGTCACTGGTTATATACACCTACTATAGTCAATCACTATATTTTTGTTATTGCAATATTGTTGTCACACATGGAATTAATCCACATACCACCAACCCATGATTGTGTTAAGTCCATCACATCAATTTAAGAGAGTGAGACTCCACCCTATATAGATTGATATAGACAGCTATATACCTTATTCTGTGATCTTTGCAGGCACTGTTCTATCACCTTTAGTATTTATCAGGATAGGTACTAGTGTTGGACTTTACTACATAGCGATCATGGGTTGGCTTGATCGGTATGCTGTGTTAGTGACTGCATTTTGATACATTGCATACTTATTGTGTCACATTTCCAGACAGCATAGAGATATCTTACCGCTTTGTATCTGTGGGCTTTTGGGTTGTCCCATACGTGTTTTAACCTATAATAATTAGGACAACGCTGATTTGGTTTCACATCCAACCCTCACCCAACCACTGCCATAGCCTTCCAACTTATATGAATATTGTATTCTTGTATGTCTATATTTGTTGACTTTATTTTATGTGAGACTTATTAAAAGTTATATTTTAACTGTCCCAGGAGTGCTACAACAAATGAGCTTCTAGCTAGAAGGTATAGGTGTCAAATACACCTTCTCCTTCTAATTTTTGATACTATTAAGTTGTTGTAATCGTTAAAATTATTCGATTTCATATATTCAATGTTTTTCGCATTTTTTAGTTTATTGTCTCTACTTCCATTCATAGTGGCCTTCATAGATTCCAGATATAGCTTTATTAATATCCTTGCCATTTTATGATGTTTTTTTGTCTGTCTTTATTATTTTTTCATTTTTCATATCAACTTTTGTTATGGTTAAATTGTTATTGAATGCTTTCCAATAGAATTGTCCATTCTGAACTATCTAAACTAATCCATGTGTAGGATTTATGATAGTATTTTTTCTACACATTAGTGGTATTTTAGTATATGTGTATTTTTGTGATGGGGTCTGTTCTCTGTCACACGTAATTAACCTTTGTTGGGTGAGTCTTTTTACCCATGCAAGTTACAATTTTTACATACTGGACACAATTATTGTTAAGCATATTATTTCTTTATTTACTTAATTTTTCTATTAAGAGTTAAGGTGTCTCTGCTGTTTCATTCTTTTGCAGGGAAGTTTTCTTTCTTTTCTTTTTTCTTTTTCTTCTCCGTTTTCTTTTCTTTTCTTCCTGCAAGACAAGATTAATTAATTATTTAAAACAGCTGTCTTGTATGACGGGGAGTGTGTTAAATACCCTCCCCCATTTCGTCACTCCTTGAGAAAGCGCCATTGTGGGCGTGAAAAGCATGGGAGAGTTGTTTGTGCTGTTTGTTTTTTCGTTTTTATGTAGCTTAATAAAGAAGATTTTTAACCTCTTTGCTGGTTAGTTCTTACCATTTTTTTTTTCACGGAGCGGATGGACAACCGATCCTTACCCTTTCCTGTTACTACTAGCTGTAGCCAGATCATGGAACCGCAGAGTGCGTGTAATGAACTGTGATAGTGTGCAGAGTATTTAGATGGAGCTTTGCTAGCCTCGGGTTTAACCTACTCTCTGTAAACCGCACCCATGTGCTGTACAGATCCAAAAGGAATGGATTCCTGCCGGAATCGCGACTCCTTGAGGACAGAGAATGAACTGTGCTCAAAATGGAGGTTCCTTTGTATGAGAATGCACAACGTGAGTCACATCATCTGGCGCGAAAGCCAGGACCCCACCCAAGAGTTGTGATTGGCTCAGCCATGAGTCAGTCACACCCTGTTCACATTGCCAAGTGTCCCTCCTCCAATCTCCACCAGAGGGAGGGGACACAGTGACAACCAATGCTCAACGACGGCTGAAGAAAAGGGAGAGACCGATGTGGCGAACCGCACCCTTCATTCTTCAGAGCCTGGCGAGCAAGAGGAGTGAAACTACCATTGCTCTTGTGCCCATGCTTACAAGAAACTCTGACTATGTCTGGCGATATGGACTTTACCCAATATTGGCTACCGGGAAGGCTCCTGGTACAGTAGTTACAACCCTCTGTCCCAAGTGTGACTATCTAGGAGGTGACCTGATCTGGGGAGCCCAATGTGTCTGCTGCAGAGCACGTTTCCTGAAGCCAATGCTGTGGTGGCCTACAGAATTTGCAGACAAAGATGCGACCGACCAAATACCTGGGTGTTCGTCCCTGCTGAAAAAACCATGTCTACCTCAACTATGGAGGCCTCAGAGGCTCCGTGTGCCTCAGCAGAGGATCAAGGGGATACAAGTACCCCGATGACTACAGAGCAGGCTCATATGGTTCTGGACCCGGTTCCTGCAGAGGAATCAGAGACAGTCCGTGAGCCGAACCAGCCCATGAGCAACCGGGTAAGAGGACTGCCTGGTGTGGTGAGACACCATTGTTCTCAGAGGCGCAGGGGCCGGGAAAGGCTCTGTTGATTGCTGCTGATGACTCGGAAATGATCTGATGTCTCTCCCCCGCGGAGTTGTCCCTCCCATCCTCCCATCCCAGTAGCAGACAGTCTTCTGTTGTGTTTCGACTGCTGTCAAATATGCCGACCGAAGCTGTAGAGGGACTGACCAATCCCAGTGGCTCTGAGAGACGGAGGAGCCAAGTCCTGGGACCACAATCGTGAGACCTGTGAGGCGGGTGAGCCTGACAATTTTTGAGGTGGCCAGTGGCCTATCCAGGGTTTCTCCGGTGTCGATGGAGGTACCTTCCGGTACCGATGTCCATGCAGATGATGACAATGCCACACCCATGCAATAACTGGATGTCGACGTTCTGCCGGAGGGGGTTCCGGAGCTGAACAAGGACCCCGCAACACCTGCTGTAGATGACATCATATTGATAACCCTTCAGTAAAAGGAGCTGCCTTTAAGCAGTCATTAAGGGAGCGCCTATCACATAAGAAAGCTATGCCTCTGGTATGACCTGAAGTTCCTACTCCCTACTTTTCTGAACCAGTATAAGGACTATATGAAGGCTCATAAACCTGCACTCAAATCTGTGATAGAACCACATATTGTCAATATCACATTGGTGTCCGGTCTGGCGAGGGGACAGATACTGACCAAGACTTTTCCTCAGCCCTGCCAACCAGTACCACCTCCCAGACCCAGTCAGTATCCCGACCTTCTTGTTCAAAGAACCCCAGAAGGGGGGCACGGGCTCTTCTTAAGCCAGCTATGCCTTCACAGGACTACCGGGATTGGGACTTTTTGAATGGGAAGTATGACAGTGATGACGAGGATATGTGCATTGTGACCAGTGGGGTTAGTCAGTATGTGATGTCCGTAATGTCAGGCACGTCTGTATTTTCCACCGCAACCTCCTGTTCTGGGTCTACCTCTTCCAAACCAGCTCCAACACTTCCCTGGTGGGCCCCTCAGTTTCAAAGTTTTGTGCCTTATATGGACCGCCCACATTTTATGTTAGAAACAGATGGCATAATAGATCATTGGTGGGCGGAAGGAAAGTTCAGCCCCGAGGAGGCCGCAGAGGCTATGAGATGCGGAGAGCACGAGATAAGGTTGGGCATAGTGCAGCCCTAGGGAGTGGCCTTAGATGATTATGAACCCACAAAAATACAGTTATCGCTCAGTATCAAAAACAAACAATCAAGTATAAGGCTCCAGGTGCATAGGGAGGAGATAAAGCAAAAACACAAATGGCGAACAGAATCACCCAGGTCCCTATTGGCAAGCAGTCATAAAGCACAAGTATAATTAACAAGGATGCATATCCATTAATTTCAACCAAAATTCCCACTACCCCAATGAGGGTATATCAACAATAACAGACAGACAGTCTGTATAAAAACAGAAAATAACAAAACTTTAATGTTGACAGATAGTCACGCCGAAACAAGTGTAAGTATTTACAGGTGAGTTAAAAAAGGAAAAAAAAATGATCCCCTGAGGGGAGGTGTATCAGGTGGAAAGTTAGTAGTGAAATCAATCAGCTTAGTAGCTGTATTGTAATAATCTTAGCCTCACTACAAATCATTCCATATATATAAGGTGGTGCGGTAATTACTAATATAACCCTGCTAAGGTATATACCCTACAAACTGAATACATATCGTAAGCTGCAGCCGCAGCAGAGGTAAGTATAATAAAGAGTGTTATATATAAAAACATACACGCTGTATGTGCAGGCAATAGATAGTGGTGCAGTGATAAGCACCTATACGCCTAAGAATGCCTCTGTCAGATAATGCCCCAACACTTAACCCCAAAACTGATAACATCAGAAGGCTGCAGCTGCAACACCACAATGTCAGCAGTGTCTGGTATACGACCGTATCTCCAAGCAGAGTGAGGAAATCTCCCGCCACCACTGTCCTGAACACCGTCCCGCTCGCAGGCGCCACAACCGTGACATCACTGCACCCCGACGCCGTTTCGTGTCCATAGACACTTCTTCAAGGGGAGGAGCTATATACCAGTCGCATCATGCGGAAGATATACCCTACAGAGTGGGTGGGACAAATGTAACAGAACAATCACAATAATGGTCTGATTCAATTGGTAACAGCTGTTTTAGTGACACAATCTATCCCTTAATAGGTAAGAAAACCAAAACAGATACAAACAGACAAAAATAAACTTAAAGAGGTATATACTGTATGAAAAATAAACCTAACTAGCAGTATGATGTAACTCGGTGTAGGGAGAGACAATATTCCTAGTAATGATCTTGTTTGACATAACAGGGCAACACATCATGATTATTGTAGGAATGTACTGCAATTCTTGGTGATCAGAGGATGGAGGTAATGTAGGTGGAAGTCGTAAATTAGTAGCGTAGGACTGTACTGGAATGTACTGCAATCCTTGATGATCAAAGGATGGAGGGAATGTAGGTGGAAGTCATAAATCAGTAGCGTAGGACTGTATTGGCCTGCGCAACCCGCCCCAAAGGGGTCAAAATGGATCTCTAAGTTTAAATTAAACTGTATACCCACATCCCTCTTCCCCAAACAACAACGATGGACAAGGTGAACATAGTACATCCTAGATGAATGATGAGTAAATAAAGCCCTCATTCAAGCCTGATGGTGCTTTCGTATTCAGTGTGTGTATCCACCTACATTCATGTTGCAATCATTTACGAAACCAGTCACCCTTGCGGGGACCCCAGGGTATGTGTTCAATTCCAATAAATGATAAGACACCTATCTCGGACCCATGTATATCATTTACATGACGCGCTACGGGTGTATCCCGTCCATTGCGGACCGAGCCAAGATGTTCCAAGACTAACTTTGAGGGGCCTGTGTGTCTCACCAACACACTGTTTCTTACACACACATGTTATCAAGTAAATAACCCCACCTGTGAGACAGTTAATGAATGTCTTGATGGGAAATGTGTGGGAATTGTTGGAGTCTGAAAAGTATTGAGATTTAATCATAGAGGGACATGCCTTACAATGGCCACAGGGATAAAATCCCTTCGGTTTGGGTCCTAACCAAGTCCTGGTACGTACGTTTTTAAAGTGGCTATGTACCAGGAGTACAGGATCATGACAAAGGTCAGTGTGTGTGACTGAGACGTCCATCGGTGTGGATTAGAGACCTCTGCTGGTTCCTTCTTGTTGTTTGGAGGGAGCGTCCTGTCTGTTATAAAACATTATTACCGTGTGTGAGCGTTCCTGGCGCGGGGAGGGACACAAATTAAAGACAGTTGTATGACAAACGTTCCTGGTGCCCATTATCCTCTAACCTCGCTACCTGAATCCAGCCCCTGAGTCACGTTCATTCCACGCAAGCTCCTGTAACCGTCCTGCATCCGCGGCACCTAAATCGGGATCGTCTATGACTGGAAGTGGCGCAGACGACCACCGGAAGTGACGCGACGCAGTCAGGAAGCCTAGAGGAATCGGGCCACCTTTAATTTCTATGTGTACATTTATTTATTTATAAAATATTTTACCAGGAAGTAATACATTGAGAGTTACCTCTCATTTTCAAGTATGTCCTGGGCACAGAGTAAAACAAAATAATACATGGTTACAAATACAGTTACATAAATGAACAAGGTATACATTATATACAAGACATTGCATGCACAGTTAAAGAAAATATATATTATGAGCGTATGAAACAGTTACAGACCAGATTAAAGTGTGAGACAGCCATAGATTTGAAAGAACTTAAGCTGGTGGTGGATATGAGAGTCTCTGGAAGGTTGTTCCAGTTTTGGGGTGCACGGAAGGAGAAGGAGGAACGTCTGGATACTTTGTTGAGTCTTGGGACCATGAATAGTCTTTTGGAGTCTGATCTCAGGTGATAGGTACTGCATGTGGTAGGGGTGAGGAGCTTGTTCAGGTAGCTGGGTAGCTTGCCCAGAAAGTATTTGAGGGTGAGACAGGAAAGGTGAACTTTGCGCCTAGACTCTAGTGATGACCAATCTAGTTCTTTGAGCATTTCGCAGTGATGTGTGTTGTAGTAGCATTGGAGAACAAAACGACAAATTGAATTGTAGAGGGTGTCAAGTTTGCTAAGGTGGGTTTGAGGAGCCGAGCCATTTACTATGTCTCCATAGTCAATAATTGGCATTAGCATCTGCTGTGCGATACGCTTTCTGACCAGGAGACTTAGGGAGGATTTGTTCCTGTAAAGTACCCCTAGTTTGGCATAGGTCTTGGTTGTCAGGGTATCAATGTGCATCCCGAATGTTAAGTGGGAGTCAAACCATAAGCCCAGGTATTTAAAACTAGTGACAGGTGTTAGGGTGGTGTTAGCGTTGGTTCTAATCAGGAGCTCAGTCACAAGGAGCTTTACAAATTTAGTCTTGGTCCCAAATACCATTGTTACAGTCTTGTCAGTGTTTAAAAACAGTTTGTTTTGGGAAATCCAATTTTCGAGTCTCAAAAAGTCAGACTGAAGTATGTGTTGAAGGTCAGAGAGGCTATGGCTGTGGGCATATGGGATTGTGTCATCTGTATACATGTGTATTGAGGCTTCCTTACAAGCTGTGGGAAGATCATTAATGAACACTGAGAAAAGTAGGGGGCTCAGAACAGAGCCTTGCGGGACCCCACAGGTGATATCCAGGGGGTTGCAGTTAGATCCTGAGATGGACACATGTTTGGATCTTCCTGATAGGTAGGACTGAAACCAGTTTAAAGCATGCTTCCCTATTCCAGAGCTCTGGAGTGTGTTAAGCAGGATAGCATGATCAACTCTGTCAAAAGCCTTTGCAAAATCTAGGAATACTGCAACAGTGAGTTGTCCCCGTTCCATTCCACACTGGATTTCATTGCAAAGTTTTAGCAGGGTAGTTACGGTGGAGTGTTTGGGATGAAAGCAAGATTGGAATTGGCTAGGGAAATTTGTCTTGGTATAGAAATCGCTTAATTGGGAGTGGACACATTTTTCCATGACTTGGGAGAAGTGAGATTGGCCTGTAGTTTGAGACAGTGTTTTTGTCCCCACTTTTGAAGATTGGGACAACTCTGGCAGTTTTCCAGGTCTTAGGGATATGTCCTGCAGACAGGATAGAGTTGACTACGGACGCAATTGGTTTGGCAATGGCTGGGGCACCAAGTCATAGGAACCTAGATTGTAGTAAGTCGCGTCCACATTGGCTGCTTAGTTTTAGTTTGAGGAGCGCTTGTATAATCTCCTCTTCAGATACTGGGCCAAATTGAAAATTGTGGGCAGTGTTGGGAGGGGGTGGGACTATAGGGGTACTCCCAGGATGAGATTCAGGTTTGGGGTTTGTGCTGCGTTTCGCTAATAAGTTAGTGGCACACCCCACAAAGTAATCATTGAATGCATTTGCAATGTCAGTGGGGTTTGTCAGAGTAATATCCCCCTTAGTGATATTACTTGGTTGTTGATGGTTAGGAGCCTGGAATATATTGTTGATAACCTTCCAGAAGTTAGCTGGGTTTGATGTATTTTGGTGGAGATTGTCAGAGTAATATTGTGCTTTTGCATGCCTTGTTTGCCTTGTGCACATGTTCCGCATGCATCTGTAGTCTGTACTGTACTGTATGTGTTTGGTGGTGAGGAGGGGGGGGTTGATTTATTTAAATGTAGGACGTTTTATTTATTTTATATACAGGGTTGGTACCTTAGCTCTGCAGGGACCTATGAAGACAACATGAGGACCCCTGGACACCAACGGGTACCACCTGCGGACCCACGGGGACACCTACGAGGAAGAACTGGGGGCCCTACAGCTGTGGGGGCCCTGCGAGGTCGCCCTGACCCCCGTGGGAACCACCCGAGGGCCTCAGACACCTGAGGAAGCTTTTTTGAAGCGAAACGCGTAGAGTGAAGACTGAGCAGGCCACGCGAACTCCTGTGGCCGTCCAGCACCTGCGGCACCGAAAACGGGATCGTCCATAACCGGAAGGGACGCGGACGACCTCCGGAAGTGACGCGACGCAGTCAGGGAGCCTAGAGGAATCGGCCCACCTTTAATTTCTATGTGTACATGCCACATTATTGAAATGTTAGTGTGCTACTATTCATTATAATACAACATATATTGAACATACAATGTTGCACTAAGAGTGTGATTTTTCTGGTTTACATTGAGGAAAAATGCGCTGAGTCCACCTGAGCTGACAATCCATTTGGTCATCCACTGCTGTATATTCACTGGGAAAGTGTGAGTCCCCATTTCTGCTTATACCAAAGATGTCTCCCATTTAAGAAACAACTACACTATATATTGTTTATCTTTTCCACATATGGTGATATCTGCGCTCCCCAAATCTGTCTTTGGAGATTTTTAGTGAGAAGCTGGCGAAAAGTGCCTTTTCGCCGCTTACTGCATGAGGCCCTAAATGTGAACTCAAACATTTCCTTTAGTGGACTCATTGGGTGGAAATGTTTTAACATTGTCCTTCTAGTGAGGCCGTAATACCTTGGTATTAAGATATATTCAAGTTTCATTATAATGATATTATTATATATCTATATTTCATATCCATATAAAAATGTATTGTTATCAATATGTAACCCATATTCCCCCCCCCCCTAGACTCATCTGACATATCTAGGGTGTGTGAGGGCGGATTACATGTACTGGGTGGTGCGTACCTGCATGGAACAGGAGGGCCTGAGTCTCCCGCGATGGTGTGGGGGATAACAGGACCAGGCTTCTGGGGTAGGAGCCTCCATTCTTTTAGTGGTGGTGCAGCGCCTCCATCTTCTATACCTTCCCAGGGATGTAGGGTAGGACCCGTATAGAACAGCCGTCCCTGGTCCCAGGGTGAAATGCCCGAATCACACAACAGTCTTTGTGGTTAAAAGGTAAAGTCTCTCTTTATTGTTCCTAGCTGTGCCCGACAATAGCAGCAGCCATCAGCTACAACAACAACAGCAAGCTCCTCAGCCCTCACGACTCTCCCCTCGGTACAGTCCTTTCCTCCTCTCCTTCCCGCCAAGTATGCTCTCCGTCAGGATGGACTGTGCTGGGGCCTCAATACCCCACTGCCCACCTCAGAGGATATACTCTGGGCGGGGGATGGAATCTCCCCATCACCCTTGCCTCGGGGTGAGGGGCATTGGTCCCACCTGAGCTTGGCTCGCTCTCCGCATGTAATGGCCCAGCTCTCTCTCTCTTGCTAGCTCCCAGGACGGAGCTTGGTCTATCACTCCAACTCCTTGGACAGACCCGCTCTAGAGCCGGGTGAGAACAAACAGACTGTCACAGGACTTGGCTGCTAAATAGACTCGGCCCCACCTCTTATGATGTCAGCAAGACCTCCCCTCTGGCCTCTGCAGCAGAGTCCGAGGCCTGCATCTATCACGCAAGGTAGGGCATGAAGGGGGAAAACCCATGATTACTACTGGCGCCTGGTCTTAACAGGACTTACCACAGTAGGAGGAAGATAGGTATAGCCGGTACAGGTTAAAGGGGGCTACAAATACATCAGGTATTTGAATGCCAATCATTAGCCTTAGGAGTCAATTTGGTACTCATGGTGCCACCTACACCAAACACTATGATTTAACATTATTGTGCTACATCATTTACATGTCATGTTTGTACATTCATTTAGTGGTTTTTATATCTGTTTGACATTAAGTATATATATATCTATACATAAAATATTTTGTTATTATCAGATTTTTCAGTACTCATCATCATTGCTTTCTAAAAATATTTTTATTATTTTTCATTTTAGTTTCCCTAACTTTGGTTCAGATATACAGTATTGATTGTCATTTATTCGTTGATTTTTGTTATGAACATATCATGTACATTTTTATAACAGATTATACTGTATACAACTGATTCAAGCAGACAGTTGTTAAACATCAACATATTTTTCTGAACCTTCAGCATTGGCAAGTTCATATGGTTTCAGCTATATTGTTGCAGATTGCCAATACATTGGTTGTCTCATACTTTGTATGTGTTTCATGTTTGTATGTCCACTTTAATAGCATAGATCTCAATTGATTCAGTTGATACTTTGTATCCCACTGTGTGGTGGACCACATTTGTTCAGCACTCATTTGCTTACGTGCTGACCAGTAACCACTATTTAAGAGCTATTTTAATCAGGTGAAATCACTTTTTGATAAAGTACCATTCGGTATGAAACTCGTCAGAGGATTCACGCTGGCCTGCTATATGATAATTTTGAATAAATATTTTTTACGATTGCTGTAATCACGTCCTGCAATTTCTGCTGTGCCTAGTTAGTCTTCCAATTTTTTCGACACTAACCTTTGGCTGGAGCATGAATTTCGAAAAGGCATTTCAACAAACGGCACTGCAGCTCGCTTCTGAATCATATTATTACTTTTATTTGCCTCTACAAGTCAGTATACAGCCAGTGCTGCTAGCTGGTGGTGCTTCGTGGCTTGCAGAGAGAGGCAGGAGCTGGCTGACTCGTTCATTGCCTGGCCCACTAGCTATCCCCCTCCTCCCCTTCCCCATCACAATGTAAGGATAAGATTCCGTGACTGCGCACATCTATGGGCTTGATTGACTATTTTTGCACTGAACATCAAGTATCCTTTCTGTGGACCTAAGGATTTATACACAGCATTTACCTAAGGACATTATGATGACAAGGTTCTTAATTGACTGAGCTACAGTATGTACAGTAGCACCATACAGTACATGGGACATTGTCCTAATATACAGTTTACTAATCAATGCAGCTCCGAGACTTCCTTTTCATGGAGAAAAAAGCATGAATTTGCAATTTTTTCAGCCGTCAAAAAATAAAAGATCAGCGGGTGAGTGTCGATAAACCACTTAATGGCAGGTTCTGAAACTCGTGCAAATCTAGTAGCCTCGATTCGTTTTTTTTAGGATAAACGCGGCTTTAGAATGGCGAGTTTCTAACCAAATATTCACGTCAGGAAAAGTTGGTGTGAGGCTGGGGAGAACATGCTGAGAAGGCAGCAAGAGAGGACTTATGTTGGGAGTCTCCCGAGGTGATACCCAATAATATCAGCACTGGAGACCCCCAACATGAATCCCATTCAATAAAATGCATTTATTGGCAACTTCATTACCTTAGCGGCTGACCACTAAGGCAATGAAGGGGTTAACTACCAGTGCCATGTTTATTGTGGGTAGCGGGGGTGGGTGAAGGTGGTATTTGGCCCTTGGTGGGTGTTTAGGCCTTGCGGGGAGGAGGTTGCAGGTGTAGTTAACCCCTTCATTACCTTAGCGGTTAATACCACTAAGGTAATGAAGGGGTTAACCCCTCCCGCTACCCACTTGGTAGGTATGAACACCTACCAAGGGACAAATACCAACTTCACCCATCCTTGCTACTCACAATAAACATTCCAAATCACAACAACATTACTACCCACCTCCTCTACCCCCAAGAACCCCCCACAACACATACAGTACAGTAATGGGCAAAATAACTATTATCCAGGTATTATAATAGCTAATTTGCCCATTCAAAATAAAACATTAGCCAGTCAGCATAAATAAAGTAAATAAAACTTTCTACTTACCACTGCCATCATGAAGGGTGGCCTCATCAGCATACTGCATGTCCATGTCCTCCGTTGCCAGCAAGAATACATAAAAAAATATAATCTAATGGCCTCTAGCCCCTTAATCACCAAGCGATTATTAACCATTATAGTAATTAAGGGGTTAATCCCCATCCCTGCTACCCACCTGGGAGGCCCAACCACACACCTAAGGGCCACTATACCCACCCTCTACCCATTGATTGGCACAGTGGTAGATCATACACATATAATAGGGGCATGATAAGCCACTATATCACTCAGTGGTTAATCTAATACAAATCATTAATGCCAAAAACACACAATAATAAAAGAAATGCACAAGCACCTAAACACCCTAACAATAAAGGAATTTAAAAGCATAATAGTACACATGAATAAAAATTATCTATCACCAAAACAACAAAATAATAAAAATGATGTTATTCCAAAACATAAGAATTAAATAAAATAAATACCTGTCCAACCAATTAAATAAATAAAACCACTAGCCAACAAATCAATTAAATAAATAAAACCACTAGCCAACAAATCAATTAAATAAATAAAACCACTAGCCAAATAAACAATGAATTATTTTAAAATGCTAACCAATCCTAAAATGTACTAAAAACAAGCCATCCAAATTCCAAACAAATTAATCCTAACACTAACCAGAAACAGAAAAAATAATAATCAATTCAAAACAAGCATTTGCCAAAAAATGCATTGCCTGTCACTATATTTATCTGTACCCTGGGCACAGATTAATACATTAGCAGTCAATGGGCAATCAAAAAAAAAAAAAGACATTTACATGCATTCAATATTTTACTTACCTTTAGAAAATTTCACCCTCCGAATCCCGGCGTATCTGAAAACTCTCGACCCGCAGCGTCATCACCCGCAATCCATCTCCATTCTCCTTGAAGAACAGCATCAGCTAAAAAAATCTTCTTTCTTTGATCTTCTGTCACCTTCTTCTACAGTATCTTCATCTGTCATTATTTTATTATTTTCTTTAATCTTCTTTATTTCAATCCAAAACCCCATGTTAAATCCACACCGGATGTCTTCTTGAGATAAATGAGACGGAACAGGCCTTATATAGGGCCTGTGATGTCACATTTTAGGGTCAGATGGTACAGCTCTAATCCAATTGGACACTGTATCATGTGCCGACTGTTTTTTTTTTGTTTTTTTAAAGGACGTGACGTCATCTCCAAGGGAGGTACGTCTCATCCTTAAAACCACATGTCTCATATTGACATTTCACATTAGTTTAAAAGGATGTGACATCACTTTAACGGATGATGTCACATCTTTTAAACTAATGTAACATATCACATGGTACATGAACCAATGGGATAGTCTTCAATCCCATTGGCTGTAATACCATGTGAGTTGAGACATGTGGTTTTAAGGATGTGACGTCCCACTTTTGGCGATGACGTCACACCCTTAAAAAAAAAGAGGTGTGAGAGACTTCCTGTGACGTCAAGAGGAATGGCTGCCTGAGTGATTAGCTCCAGAGCCCCTTGAAAATAAATTTACAAGATCAAGCATTTTCCAAAGAAACCCCTGCCCCCCCCAAAAAATATATAGAATATAAATAAATCATACAGAAAAGGGCCCCAGTCACCTCTTGATCTCTGGAGCTGCGCTTTCCTGCTGCCCAGGATGAATGGTCAGCGTTCTGGGAGGCTACCTGTGAGCCCCGGCCACCGGTGAAAGACACCATACCCCTGCCCTGCTCTGCCCTGAAGAATTAAAGGACTGCTGGGAGGATATAGAAGGCGGGCGAGGAGACGGAGCTCTGGGAGCCACGCAGGATCCGGATTGACACTGAGACGATGGAGCCCCCCCGGCGGAGTGTGGAGAGCGCACACTGCAGCCTTCCGCGGCCGCGAGGTAAGGCGGGGACTGCACCACAATGCAGCGAATCCCGTTCCCTCCCCCAGCACATATACGGGGGGAAGGAAAATACAGGTACCAACCTAGGGAGGGGAGAACGGCACGCGATCACCCCCTGTCTAGTCTCGGTGGTGGGGTTGAGGGGAAGGGAGCTGCCATTTTAAGGAGGCACTCCACGGAGGAACCACCTATTTGGTCTGTTAAGACAGACGGGCACCCTGATCAGTAGGAGCCTGTCGCTGATACTTGGACCACAGGGTCCCGTCATCCCCCATCTCCCCACTCCCCAGCGGCACTGAAGGAAAATAAATAAATAAATAATTTCAGACAAAATGTCCGGTGCTGGTCTGAGAGAGAGAGGAGTTTAAGTGAGGAGAGAGAGGCCACGGGAGTGAACTAAACATGCTGGATCAGAGAGGCCCCTGAGTGACTGAGACGCTTCCACACCCCCTCTCCCTCCCCCTCAGCAAAAAAAGAAATAAAAATGAATAAAGAGAAAAGGATAGAAAGAGAGAGGCCAGCGGAGGACCCTCGAGATCATCACAGATCATCACCGTATTGGCTGCTTAGCTGAGGTGCCACTTGAGTACCCTCCAAAGAATATAAAAAGAATAAGAACTTTCCACCACGGTAAACGCCCCAAAACACCCCCAAACCTACACCAGGCACAGAGGCAATGGCAAACAAAGCCAAACAACTACAAAATCAGGGAGTGCCCGGTTTTTCTCTCCTGCGAAGCGCCTGCCGGAACTAACAATTGAACCCCAAGAGGGCGACGAGGAGCCTACGCGGGTTGAGGCGGAAGCTTCTCAGAGCCTACCCGACTCTGAATTACAGCGCAGGGTATGGGCAAAGAATTGTTTGAATCCCACTTCCTAAAAATGAGGAAGGGCTTCCAGCATGATTTATCCACGTCCCTGGAGGGACTGAGATCAGATATTTGTGGCCTTACCACACGCACGGAAGAACTGGAGACAAAAATGGGGAGGTTCTCATGAATCAGTCAACGCTGAAGACGAGGTGGTTAGACTAGGCCACACTGTGAACGAGCAAAGTGAATAGAATGTTGGCGGTCACTGCGCGGATAGGAACTCAGCCGTAGATAAAGATAAAATCAACTTTTATTCAAACATGGTGCTGGACATCAAAAAGATTCACATCCTCTGACGCGTTTCGTTCCGTTAGCTCTGAACAAGCTCAGGGAAACTCTGGAGGACCAGAAGAACCGGGAGCGCAGACAGAATATTCTCACTAGAAACATCCCTGAATCTGTTTCGCCTGACGCCCTCCAGGACTACCTCTACAGAACCTTCTTAACACTGGTCCCCGAACTCTCGGACCACGACCTGCAGATGGACCGGGCTCACAGGGCCTTAGGCCCCAGATCAATAGAGAAAATTGCCAACGAGATGTACCGTATTTCCTCGATTGTAAGACGCCATCGATTGTAAGACGCACCATCGATTTGGCCCTTACAATCGTGGAAAATTATTTTTTCACTTACCATGTTTCAGGAGATGTCCCATGTCAGCAGAGGATGAAGCGGGTGACAGCGGCAGGAGAGGTCCCACATCTGCAGATGTTTGAAGATGGACAGCGGGCGGGATTGCGGTGGCAGGACAAGTCCCAAGTCTGCTGGTGAATGAAGATAAGATGGCGGGTGTGAGATGGTGGGAGATGATAATAGCAGGAGCAGAGCGGCATAGAGGAACGGCTTGGGAGGTGCACATTGTAACCGGACGTCAGACACCGGTCAACTTCCGGTGTTAGTGTGCCTCCAAGCTGTTCCCCTATGCCGCTCTGCTCCAGCTCAGCTCTCCTGCTATTATGATCTCCTTCCGCCAACGCACGTCCGCCTGCTGTCTTATCTTCATTCACCTGCAGACTTGGGACCTGTCCTGCTGCCGCACTCCCGCCCCCTGTCCATCTTCAACCATCTGCAGACGTGGGACCTCTGCTGAAACATGGTAAGTGAAATGAGGGGGTTAGTACTGTGGACACTTCTTTTTTTAACATTATTTTAATACATCAATTCTAAGACTCACCCCGGTTTCAGACATGTGAAAATCGGAAAAAAGGCCGAGTAAGCCCAGCTGATCAGATGCCAACACTCAATCATCCCCTTCCCTCCCCTCCCCTCCCCCCCTCTTACCTCCCCCCCCCCCCCCCCCTCTCACCCCCCCCCCCCCCCACCCTCCCCTCTCCCACCCTCTTTCCCCCGCATCCCCTCCCTCTCTCCCCCCAGATGCCCCACACCTCAAACTCACCTGAGAGGAGCCCTTACACAATGCTCCAGTCTTCCCCTGATGCCTGCTTGCCCCCCTTCGTGCGAGGATTCCCACCAACACCAAAGTCGGAATCACCAAAGCCTGAGGGAGGAACCTATCAACCCACCACAGATCCTCTTCCCTGACCCAGAGCCCACCTTTTTTCTTTTCCCAATCCTCCCGCCGTCGCTGAGGAAACTTCCTGCTCGAACATCCAGCAAGAGGGGAGTTGGGCAACTTGGTCCCGAATGGTTGTGTGAGAGACTTTATTCCGATGCTGACTCTCTCCCTCGACACTGGCTCATGCAGCTACCAACGATCCGAATGTGAAACCTGCAGGGTGGAAGGTCGTATAAACCCCCCCCATGCACCCCCGAAACCCTCAAGTAATCTATCCTTTCTCCCCCACCTCGATGCCCTAACACCCCCTCTTTCCCCCCACGAACAGACACCTAGACTGAAGCAATCCATTGCCCCCCACAGGCTCCCTCTCCTCCCCCCGCCTTTCCTCCCTCTCCCTCCTCCCCCCCTTTACCTCCCTTTCCCTCCCCCCTCCTCCACCCCACCTCCTCCCCCTCTCCCTCCCTCCTCCCCCTCTCCTTACCCGCTCCCTGCCACCTCTCCCACTCCCCCCTCCCCACCACCCACAACCCTTCCCCCCTCACCCGGGTATACCCGAATTCGTGGGACTAGCCGAGCTCGAATAAAGGGTGTCGCCAATGTACATGAAACTGTCAAAACAAAAATATACAATACTATATAGATAAAGTTGCACCCAACATTATTACTCCCATCAGTGAAGTGGTGCAATAGCCCCTCCCCCTTCTCGCACATGTCAGATTTAAAAAAAATGGCCCTTCTCCAGCTGACGCATTACATATGTCCTGCTGCAGCGAGGTTGCAATAATGTTGGCTACATCTGCATACAATACACATATAACATATAATAGCAAAAACACTCACCAGCAACATATTTCACACCAACAAAATACAATCTTTCTTCTTAAGACTGGAATAAGTAGTCCATTTTTTTTTAAACAAGTCATAATCTAGTCTGCATCAACCTAAACAAATAATAACACGACATTTTTATATGCATTTAGATATTTGTTTGAAAAAAAAATTGGGGTGCTTGCCCAATATTAGAAGTTTACCTTAACCACATAACAATCCAAAATGGTATGCTGAGGAACACACTAATAAGAAAATAATGTCACCATTTCTACTGCAAAATATAAATATATATGAAAATCAGAATAGTGAATTCAGTGTTACAAAAGATTTAGAGGATTATTCATTAAACTATGACAGTGCCGATCATGGAACTATTGCATGAAAACTCCCATTGACTTCGATCAGCAGTTTAAGGAATAACCCCATATTGTTATTAACGTGCAAGAGCAGATATATTAAGACAGAATGGGTCCCTTCTCTCTGAATTTTATATGTTTTGGCCTGAATATAGTGCTATGTTTTTTTCCTATAAATGTCCTTCCGAAAACTGTACTCATATTATATGTGCAGCCTAACACCTTTTATTTTTCATGTACTGTAGCACACCTTCAAATCTTTAGGATCGTATTATGCGCGAGGCCGTACTATATTCGGGCCAGTACGGTATATTTAAACCTAAATATTACAGACCTCTTTGATTGGCTAGCAGGCAGCATACGGCTTACCGAAGGGTACAGTATAACAAATTGTGAGTTCCTCCGCAGTTTACGAGGACCAACGATACTTTTTTTGAAAGATGATTTACAGGCCATAGGCACACTTGCATCTTTTCTCGTATTGCTCTGTGTTGCAATCAAGGTAAAACCACTTTATTTACTTAATGTTGGATTATAATATTTTTGCTGCTAATGATATATTTGTTAAGTAAATGAGCCACTAGCAATGATGAATATTCATATACAAAAACAAACAAATAAAAGAAAAATGCATCTACTGTAGCGTTTCAATGTCTCTCTTAAAGTTTCTTCTTCATTTTATCCTTTTACTAAAGTGGCATTTAATAGGCTTAACGCATTCATTTACATTTCACCATATACTGTATATTATTTCTTTCCACAGTAATAGAAGTTTTTCTATTTCTGTGTCTTTTTTCTAGCATTCTAGCATTTCTGTTATGCTGTATTTCTCATTTATAAAAATAAGGAATGTTTCTTTCATAATCTGTGGTATAAAAATAATATACATAGTGATATACAAAGGCGAATATAGACTTTTTTCCAGAATTCTTTGCCAAAAGCCTTGATAAACTGGATCAGTTCACACAGAAAGCGGCAGGAGGTTTTAGAACTGCCAAGGTGGGCTCTAACTAATATTTTTTCTTTCCAATAATTAATTTAGACCTTTAATAATTAAATGTGCACACATTTTCCTAAACCAGTGTATATTTTAAGAATTTGTCAATAATGCTCATCTCCTGCTATCTCTGTATATTTGTGTGAGTACTGTATGTATGTGTGTATATATCTATATATCATATATACAGGGATGAGCGAACCGTTTGTCTTGGATAAATGGTTTCAAGAGAGAAACATGGAAGACGGGTGAAATATGCATAGAAGGAGGCAGTCGAAGTTAATAGGCCACAGGATTCATTTGTCTCAGTATAAAGAAAGGGCCCAGGAACCTGGGAGACAATTTAGGGGTTGGGGCCTTCAATTTGATATTTTTTTGAAGAAAGCCAGACCTTCTCTCCAGGAATGAACTTATGGCCCTCCTGACGGAGCCTATCTGCTTGTTTTTTCTGCCTTAGCACGGATTTTTGAAGAACTGCTTGAATCCTCTTCCATGACTCCTGTAAGGAAGATACCCTCTCATCTGCTGCCAGAACTCCGGACCTGGAAGGACGCAAGGGAAGACGAGTAGGGTGAAATCCGTAGTTTACAAAAAACGGTGATTCTTGAGTAGACTCGTTTTTGAGAGAGTTGATCGCGAATTCTGCCCAAGGGAGTAACTCAGCCTAATTATCCTGAGATTGAGGAGGAGCGCTGGATCTCGTGATATGTGAAAAGATATAGATATATATAGTGCAGATGGTAATTCACTGCTTTAAATGATGTAAAACATAAGAAATGAACTCACAAAGAACGTATAAAATCACTGCATGTCAGAGATCCTTCTCTCTCTGACTGGAGCCCTTTATGTTACTGGAGTCTGTATCCTCTCAGTGAAGTGGATGATATGAAAATAAAGAAAACCACAATAGTGCAAATAGTATAAACTATACAAATGTATTTGCACAGGAGTCAGGAAACTCACATTTTCCATAATAAAGTTGGGTGGTGGAGAGAACCGCCGATAGAAGCAGGCTGCTGTTCGGTGCTTCACTTTCCCCTCACAGTGTAGTTCAATGCCATCTGTGCCGTCGCGTCACTTCTGGTTTCGCGTCACGTCACTTCCGTATCCGCGTCATGGTGAGGGCGGGAAGCCAAATGGGAGTGATATCAGCAGTGGATTGCCAGTCTTTGCCAGTCCTTCCAGGCGCAGAATCTCTCTAACTCTACGCGTTTCGCAACAGCTCGTCAGGAGTACAATTGTATGGGTGTGCTCTAGTGTAATATATAGGCCCATCAATTAGTGTAGAGAATAATATGTGAAAGTTAACCCCCTCAGCGCTCACACATAGCGCGAGGTCCAAAGCCCCTACATGAATAATACATAAATACATAGCTAGACAATCTTTATTAAACTAAAAGAAGTAAATATACAATATTTTTAATGTTGAACATATTGGTGTAAATAAAAATATTTCTAAAATAAGTATACACGTTAAAATGTTTCTATATCTGTATCCTAAAAATACACTACTGTGTATAGAAGTGAAGAGGTATATGGAGGGAAGGAAAAGAAAATAGACATAATTATTAATCATGGTACATTATTAAATAGAAAGACATAAATGTCTATACATTGCAATCAAATATATCATGAGGGGGAGGGACACGTTTTTAATAAAATAAAATATACCCATAAATTGCATAAATATAAATTTATAAATGTGTTTAGGACAATTTAAAAATATAATAATATTAATAAATTGGTAATAGATGTTATAAAATACATTATAAAATTTCTTCTTAAATATAGAATAGATAGTATAGTATACATAATATTTAAACTAGAATATTTATTATTATTAATATTTAATATTCATAATATTCATAATATAGAATTTTGGCTTCCCGCCCTCACCTATGACGCGATACCGGAAGTGACGTGACGCGAAACCGGAAGTGACGCGACGGCACAGACATAGAAAATGTGAGTTTCCTGACTACCTGTGCATAATACATTTGTATAGTTTATACTATTTGCACTATTTGTGGTTTTCTTTATTTTCATATCATCCACTTCACTGAGAGGATACAGACTCCAGTAACATAAAGGCTCCAGTCAGAGAGAGAAGGATCTCTGACATGCAGATTTTATACGTTCTTTGTGAGTTCATTTCTTATGTTTTTACATCATTTAAACAGTGAATTACCATCTGCACTATATATATCTTAATCTTTTCACATATCACGAGATCCAGCGCTCCTCCTCAACCCCAGAAAAGAAATACTTTCACCTCCTGGGATTAGGAACGATCCCAAAAGAGGAAGTTGAGCTGCTGTTGTACACTGGTTTTAATTTATTTTATTTAACACTATATGGTGATAGGTTTATTGTGTGTACTTAAGGTGTGTCACTTATCACACTAATTACTATATTGTTTAGGAAGCGCCCAGTCCATCCACTTCCCCCACTCCCCCACTCACTGTTACCTAATTATCCTGAGAGTCCGAAGAAAAAAAACTCAAATACTGTTCGAGGGACTGGTTCATACGTTCAGTCTGCCCATTTGTTTGGGGGTGGTAGCCTGAGGAAAAAAGAAGGGTAATGCCCAACCTCTGGGAAAATGCACGCCAGAATTTAGAAACAAATTGAGTACCCCGATCTGAGACAATGGACCACGGGACACCATGAATGCGGAAATTTTCCTTTACAAAAATGTCGGCCAAAGTACTGGAATTGGGTAGACCCTTGAGGGGAAAAAATGAGCTTGCTTGGAGAATCTGTCGACAATTACAAGAATGGTAGTCATACCATTAGACGGGGGAAGATCCACGATGAAGTCAATAGAAATGTGGCTCCAATGACGGTCCGGAACCGGGAGAGGTTGTAGAAGACAGGAAGGATTTTGACGGACAGACTTATTTTGAGCACAGACTGGGCACGAAGAGGTGAAGGCTCTGATGTCCTTTGACATGTTGGGCCACGAGAAGGTTCGACGAATCAAATCCTTGGTCTTCTTAAACCCGGGATAGCCAGCAGATCTGGAGGAATGGCCCCATTCCCAAATTTTGAGATGGAAACATGGAGCTGCATAAAGATGACCATCGGGGACTTCCAACCCTTCAGGGACCTGTGTTTGAGATTCCAGAATCTTATCTAAAATGTCAAAGGAAGCGGCAGAGCTAAACAATTGGGGGGGGAAGAATATTCTCCGGGATATCTTGTGACTTTTCCTCAGTGATAAACTGGTGGGACAATGCATCCGCCTTGATATTCTTTGTCCCAGGAATATAAGAGATGGTGAAGTTAAACCTTGAAAAGAACAGTGCCCAATGAGCTTGACGAGGGCCAAGGCGAAGAGCACCTTCAATGTAATAAATATTTTTGTGGTCCGTCAGGATCGAAATGGGTTCCTTTGTTCCTTCCAGGAGATATCTCCACTCTTGTAAAGCCATCTTGATGGCTAACAATTCCCTATTCCCCACGTCGTAATTTCTTTCTGCAGAAGAATTTTTAACCCACAGGGGTGTAATTTGTCTTCAGGGGTGGTCCTTTGAGTGAGAACCGCGCCAGCTCCTATGTCGGAAGCGTCAACTTTCAAAGAAAAGGGGAGGGTGGGGACGGGATGTCGCAGAATAGGAGCCGAGAAAAAGGCTTTTTTAAGAGATTCAAAGGCCTGAGTGGCCTCCAAGGGCCATGAGGACAGATCGGCCCCTTTCTTGGTAAGGGCCGTAATGGGTGCCACCAAGGTAGAAAAGCCAGCAATAAATTTCCTGTCATAGTTTGAGAAGCCGAGGAAGCGCTGGATCGCTTTTAAGGAGTTTGGTTGAGGCCCTTCGAGTACGGAATTGAGCTTCTCTGGATCCATGGTGAAGCCTTGATCCGAGACAATGTACCCCAGGAAGGTAGTGGAGGATTGGTGAAAGACACACTTCTCCATCTTGGCATAGAGCTTGTTGGCCCGTAGGCGAGAGAGCACCATCTTGGTATGACGAATGTGTTCTTTGAGGGTTTTTGAAAAAATGAGGATATCATCCAAGTAGATAATCACACAAGAGTTCAATAGGTCACGAAAAACCTCATTCATAAAGTCTTGGAAGACTGCAGGGGCATTGTACAACCCGAACGGCATCACCAGGTACTCATAATGACCGCTGCATGTGTTGAACGCCGTCTTCCACTCGTCTCCAATGCGGATGCGAATCAGGTTGTATGCTCCTCGTTGGAGAAAATGGTCACGCCTTGCAACCTATCGAAGAGTTCTGGAATAAGAGGCAAAGGGTAGCAATTTTGATGGTAATTTTGTTTAGACCACGGAAATCGATGCACGGGCGAAGCGTCCCATCCTTCTTCTTTACAAAAAAGAATCCTGCTCCAACGGGAGAACTAGATTTCTGAATGAAGCCCTTTAAAAGATTTTCAGAGATTTACTCGGACATGGCCTCAGTCTCAGGTAACGATAACGGATAAGACCTAGCTTTGGAAAATGGGGCACCCGGAATTAAGTCAATCGGGCAGTCGAAAGGCGATGAGGGGTAAGCTCCTCAGATTTGGCCTTACTGAAGACATCCAGGAACTCCGAATAGACGTCCGGAAGGGTGACGTCCTGTGGGGACGAGGTCTCCAAGACGGCCAGTACTGCAGCAGGCGGAGCAGACATTTCTACTTGGAGGATCTCCATAGAACAGAAACTTCAGCAGTCCAATTGATAATGGGATTGTGTAATTGCAGCCATGGTAGACCCAGGATGATGTGAACCGAAGGCGAGTATATGACATCAAAGGAAATAATTTCACAATGTCCATCATTCATGGAAAGTTCTAGGGGAAGTGTCTCCAAAGTAATAAAAGCTGGCTGCAGTGGTCGGCCATCAATAGCCTCTAATCCAACAGAAAGGCCTTCTCCCGGAGTGGAATGTTGTGCAGGGTAGCAAACGTCTGATTTATAAAATTCCCTCCGGAACCGGAATCAAGGAAGGCCTGAGCAGGGGTCTGGATGTTGGCGTGCTTTAGGAGGACCGATAATAGAAGACATTTAGGAAGACGCTGTGAGGGATAAGGGGAAGCAGAGATGGTACCCAGTGAGATTCCCCATACCTCACTGGGCGTTGGCATTTCCCGGCCTCAAAGGACAACGTGGCAGGATGTGCCCAGGAGAACCACAATAGAAGCACGGGCCCTCATTTCTCCGATGTAGTCGCTCCGTAGACGAAAGGTGGTGAGTGCCCAGTTGCATGGGTTCCGGAGCTTCCAATGCAGGCAGTACAGGGAGAGGAGATCTGGAATTAGAAATCAAAGAAATAGCAGTACGAGGACGTTGACGTTCAGCCCGCCTCTCCAGAAGTCTTTGATCCACCCGAACGCACAGAGCGATTAAGGCCATAGTGAGGATGGCCTCTCACGAGCCATCAACTCGTCCTTTAAGGATTCCGAAAGTCCCTGCCAGAAGGCGGCGGAGAGAGCCTCATCATTCCAATCAGTCTCTGCTGTGATAGTCCGGAACTCCAGAGCGTAGCGTGCCACTGATCTCCGACCCTGCGAAATATGGAACAAGGAGGACGCCGCTATATCACTGCGTCCTGAGGTGACTAAAGACTAAAAAAATTATCTTTTGAAATTAGAAAAGTTGTAAGTGAGTTCAGGTTTCAACTCCCATATCGGTGAAGCCCAGGCCAGGGCATCCCCGGTGAGAAGGGAATACACATAAGCTACCTTAGTACGATCCGTGGGGAAGCGAGAAGGTGACAGTTCGAATTGTATCTCTCACTGGTTTAAGAAACCGTGACATGCAAGCGGATCCCCTGCGTATTTACTGGGCGTAGGAATCCGCAACTCCGAGGACCCTGTTCCTTCACGGGATACTATGGAAGAGGAAGTGGGAACATTGCCCTGATGAATCTGAAGAGAGAGGGTATTAACTTGCTGGTTAAGGGAAGAGACTTGCTTATCCAAAAAGTTAAAGTGTTTGGAAATGGTGGTTAAGGTATCTTCCACCTCAGGGGGGTCTGGGTCTGTTGGGCTCTGCATAATGTAACGCTCGGCCTGCCCACATGCCAGACGAGACCCCGGGACTGAGGTGGAAAGGAGTAATACCACACACTTAAACAGTAAACGGGGGCACGGCCGGAGTGTGGAAGTAGCTTAGATGGTCCGGGTAAACAAAAATAGAAATGATAACGTACTTGACAGCTCCGGTGAAGAAGGGTAAAGTTCGTAAGCCAAGGGTCGTGGAGTGGAGAGAGCAGCGTAGTTGAGTGTCCGTAAGCCTGGGTCATGGAGTGGAGAGAGCAGCGTAGTCGATTGTCCGTGAGCCGTGTCCAGGGGTTGTAGAAGTCTGCAGCATAGAAAGTCCAAAGCGAATTCCAAAGGGTTCCAGAGAGCAACGTAGCAGAGTCCAAAGCAAAAGGTCAAATCAAGGGAGGTCAGCAGAATTTCCAGGGACAGGAACGGACACTGTAAGACAAGAGAGGCCAGGCAACAGCAGACAGCACCAAGGTACAGAAGCTATGCAGAGCAAAGAGGAAATGGTGAAGGGGGACTAAATAGGGGGCTGGGACCAATCAGGGGAAGGGGAGTGACAGAGGAGTGGCCCAAAGAAGGACCTGATAGGAGAGCAGAGTGTGAGAGTTTGGGACCAATCAGAGTGAGGGGAGGGACAGCGGAGCGGCCCGAGTAAGACCCAGATAGGAGAAAATTACCAGAGGCTTTGGGAGTGGTCTGAGCAAGGGGAGGAGCGGATTGACGGACAAGGGAAGGAACAGAAAGGGAAAGAGGACCTGGGAGGCATAGCTGATGAGGCAGGGGCGTGCAAGTTACGTGCGCCACGTCAGAGGAGGTGGAGAGTGGGAGAGACGTACCAGAGGATTTGGGAGTAGTCTGAGCAAGAGGAGGAGCAGAGGGACGGACAGGGGAAGGGTCAGGTGGAGAAGAGGGAACTGGGAGGCGGAGCTGATGGGGCGGGGGCAGAGACACGCAAGGTGCGTGCGCCGCGTCAGAGGGTCGGAGTC
This sequence comes from Ascaphus truei, assembly GCA_036426205.1. NCBI lineage: Eukaryota > Metazoa > Chordata > Amphibia > Anura > Ascaphidae > Ascaphus > Ascaphus truei. The sequence continues at coordinate 127,090 of WSYH01000414.1, forward strand.
TGACGCTCGGCGCCAACTAATGGCGGCCTGGGTCCGTGCGCGCCCGGGATGTGTGGGGGCGGCTGCCAGTGGCGAGGGATGCCGCCGGGGAGCCCGGACAGCCTGTAATAAAGGTAAGGAGGCACTGGAAGCGAATGTACCCGCAGCGCGGATCCTTACAGAAATATAATTATGACAAGCAGATAAGGGGGGGGGGGGGCATTGTACTGCAGGACAGGGAAGACTATATAGCGGAAGCTAATCGTCTATTGGGTAATAATGAATTTTATGTAACATTGGATTATGATCCAATGGTTGAATATCAAAATAAATTTAGGTCATTGTTACTAGAGGCAAAATCCTTGAGTGTGATTAGCAAAATAGAATTTGATTTTTTGTATAAACGATATCTGAGAACACCTGTGTTCTATCATACACCTAAAATACATAAAAATTTAGAAATACCGCCAGGGAGACCTATTGTTTCGGGGGTGGAGTCGATGACGTCCACCATATCACAATATGTAGATTATTTTCTACAGCCAATTGCGGCAAAATTAAGATCATATATTAGGGACACGCTGCACGTCATTGACTCCATCTCTGAAATCCCATGGAAATCTACATATATTTGGTCCACATGTGATGTGGCCGTTTTATACATGTGTATAGATCACGAAAAGGGAATACAGGCGGTTAAACATTATCTACAAGTAGAGACACAACTGGACACTATTCAAAGGGACTTCATCATTAATGCCATATGATTTTTTTAGAGCACAATTATTTTCTATTTGAAGACACATATTATTTACATGTCTGTGGAACAGCCATGGGACCAGATTTGCCCCCAGCTATGCTAACCTATACATGGGACTGTGAGAGAGTTCCCATCTGTGGGGTAATGCTAGGCTGGGGGCTGGACTGGTGTTCTATGGCCATTTCATAGACGACCTTTTATTAATTTGGGATGGTGAAGAGAAAGAACTGTCGGATATTTTTCAATCATTTAACATCAATAACATGGGGCTACAGTTTATATCTGAAATAAATAAATCCACAATTAATTTTCTTGATTTAGAACTCAGTATCAATATGGAGAACAAGATTATTACAAAAACATATTTCAAAAAAGTTGCTACCAATGGATATTTTTATAATGCCAGCAATCACTATAAAAAGTGGTTGGAGAACATCCCCAGGAGCCAATTTCTGGAGAAATTGTACTCTTGACTCTGATTACATGGCCCAGGAGGATGTTCTGGCTAACAAATTTATGGCAAAAGGGTATAAAAGAATATCATCCAGGAGACTTTTAGACAAGTAGGTCTAATAGATATACAAAAACTTTTGGAGAAGTCAAAAAACAAAACTTCCAATACAAATGGTAGACAAAGCCGAGCAATAACCAAGGACTCTAGTTCGCCCTTTTTTATTACTCAATATAATAATGCTTCTTTAAAAATAAAATCTATATTAAACACACATTGGAACATTTTGCTAAATAACCCGATTATTGGTAACAAATTGCCCTCTAGACCACCAGTTGTATTTCAAAAAGCAGGAAACATCAAATCATTGTTGGCACCCAGCAGACTAAAAACTTCTGATTCAAAACATATAAAAAACATGGATAAAACTGATGGCAATTTCTTGTGTGAACGTACTAGATGTTTAACTTGTAAACATCTAAAAACATCCAATACCATCTTATCACATTCAAATGGGTCTGTACATCTGGTAAAAGGACATATTTACTGTCTGTCCACTTTTGTAGTTTATGCCATCATATGTCCATGTGGTATTCAATACATCGGGAGGACCGCACGTTCTTTAAGCACACGGTTCCTAGAACACCGTAGAAATATCATACACAGACTACAAACACATAGTCTGTCTCGTCACTACAAGCTAAAACATAATCAAGACCCAGCCACACTAGTGGTGATGGGTATTGAAGCTATAAAATCATCCTTATTGAGTGGTGACAAACATAAACTTCTAAATCTACGAGAAACATATTGGATTTATGTTCTTAATACACTTAGTCCAAATGGCCTAAATGACTGCATTGACATTAGCACCGTGGTTTGATTTTCAAATCCCCCCCCCCTTTCTTAGCTACAGGATATAGTGGTCAGGGTTGAATATGCTAAGCATGTTCCCTCTGTATTCTGTCTCATGGGGATTTCCATATCACTATCTATAACAAATAAACTGCACGATTAAATAGACACATTCACATAAATATTATTCATATTTAATACACTTTTATTGAATAGGTTATATATCACACAGAAACAGGATGACTAGTCACTCTCCTAGTAGTAGTAGGAGATAAAAACCTCGGTACTTAGGGAGTATATAACAAATAAACACTTGGACAAGTGACTAAAGGTCACTGAAAGCCCTAATAACAGCACTCAAAGTCACCATATATAAGTCTATACATGGTGGGGATGGATAGTAGTGTAATCACTAGGACCAAAAATATAGGTATTTAACCTCCAGCCAACGGACTACAAACAGCAATTAAAACCAAAAATAATAAAGTTTTATTAAATAAATGACCGACGCAACTTAACAACTATGGGAAACATATAAACACACACTGGATCTAAAATCCTCGCGGACCGAACGGTGGTAGGCTAGTAGATGGGACAGGCTAATGTGTTGATACACATATAAAGGGGAGATACCCTATGTAATGGAAGGTAAGTATACTGCTCAATAAAACCCAGAACAACAATGTAGTGTGTATACTGGTAATTGATTGAGCGTCATGCTGCAGATGTCGCATGATAGGGGAAAACTCTATTAGAGATGTTAATATCACTCCCCCATGCATGAACGGAAAACAGCGTATAGCGCAATCAACAGAAGTGCATCAGATCAATGGATATACATAAGAGAGAACACCACATGTAATGTGCTCTCTTCACGGACAAAGCAGCTTGAATCAGCTATTACGTGTCACTGAGAATCCAGGCAGCTACCGCGTTAGGAAAACTGTGACTCCTCCCCCTGAAGAAGCGTGCCCAGCACGTGAAACGTACGTCGGGGTATGGTGACGTCAGACGCTTGACGCACACCAGGAAGGACGGTCTGTGTGGGCAGGGACATGCAGCGAAGGTAGTATCCTCACACACAGCGACACGCTGTTTTCCTAACGCGGTAGGCCAGAATCTGCACTTGTGTTAAGCCACCCATTTTGTCTGTTCATAACCAGTTAAGATTCTGTAGTCAGCCTTTTGCTGAAATATAATGTCTAATGTATTCAGCTTCTGCCAAGTTACATTTCCTTTCTCCCTGCTCAGGATATTGCTAAGATACTTTTTGTATTGTCAGTTTCCTGCTCCTTTAGTCAGTAAACAATGACTGGTTCTTTAAGAGAGGCAGAATCGTATAACTTAGTTGCTAGAGATTCAAGGTCTCTTTTGATAACAGACAATGAATAAGCTATGTATTCAGACAGTACCTGTATTGGGAGAATCACGTCCCAAAATCATGCCACTAATATGTCCTGCCCCCAAATCACGCCTCTAATCAAAGCCACGCCCAAGCCACACCCAGGTTACACCTATGTTACGCCTCTAACCAAACCCAGCTGTTTTCCTGTATAAAAATCATAACCCTATGCTTAATAAATAAGACAAAGGAATTTGAAATCTGGCTTGCGTACAGATGTGTATATCCAGTCACAATGCCTTCAGCTCTTTTGGCAGAGGAAAGGTTCCTTTCAGTTCTGAAGCCTAGGCAAGGAAAAGGTTTCCTTCATATAGAATCACATAACAAACAGATGTTGATGTTGACTGTATGGTGCAGCCTTGGCAACTTACGATACCAGTGATCTAGGATACAAACCTTCAGTCTTTTCTTTCTTTCTTTCTTTCCTGTTAATATAAGATCTTTATATTAAAATATTGATATATAAATTAAAATGTGAAGCATAAATTATGTCGTAATATGAAAATTAAGATCTTATACAGGCAGTCTTCGGTTATCCGACGCAATGCGTCCTCAAAATGGCGTCGGATAGCGAAAGACGTCGTAAAACGAAACCCGTTCCCATAGGAACACTGTTTAAATTAAACGTTCGTTCCTGAAGGCATTTTAATGCTAAAATACACAAAATATATTTACTCAAACAATAAGAATGCTGCAACAACAACATTATGATGTAAGATTCATTTATTGAATCCAGAACTGTATAATCACAATATGTGTACTATGAATTAAAGTCTTATACAGGCAGTCTTCGGTATCCGACGCAATGCGTTACTCAAATGGCGTGGTAGCGAAGCGTCGTAAAACGAAACCCGTTTTCCCATAGGAACACTGGTTAAATTAAACGTTCCGTTCCTGAAGGCCATTTTTAATGCTAAAATACACAAAATATTTTACTCAAACAATAAGATATGCGCTCACACACATACATTATGATGTAAAGATTCTATTTATTGAATCCAGAACTGTATAATAAAACTTTTAGACATGTTTAAAGGCATAAATATACCACAAAACCTTCACACAGACTGATCTGGATGATTTCTCTGACTGCAGCTTTCTGATTGACATAATGTTGCAACTTTGCAAAGCGTCGTAAGAGCTTCGGATAAGCCATTTCGGCGTCGTAAAACCGGCCTTAGGGATGCATTGGACAGCGTCGGATAAGCCATTCGTCGTATAACGAAGCGTCGTAAAACGAGGACTAACTGTAATGATCTTCTTATGCAAGCCCTGAATTGACTAGTTGTGAAGTTGTATACTACCTTTGCCACTGTGAGGAGAATTACTCCTTTTCAATTTATTAGTACCTACTAGTGTTATAAGGTGGAGGTGGTATATAGATACAAGCGCACAATATATATATATATATAT
>WSYH01000414.1:132717-211365 GCA_036426205.1 Ascaphus truei
CTATATGTGTGGATTATTTACACTTATGCATTATAAATATTTTTATGGGATTTGCTCAATATGGTTGTAATTTGCTTTAATTGATTAATCTGTTGGTACCAATATTGAGTTTATACATAAGTGGTAAGCCTGTTTCATGCATATATGCCTAATTAGCTTAGATCCAATTCGATTGGTTTACTTGGACATATATACCTATGATGAACACCTAATATCCATCCCCTGATGAAATCACTTAATGTGAAGAAACGCGTAGGGTGAGCATTGTGCTGCTAGTAAGAGCGCGTCACACCATACCACTTGGTATACTGGACTCTAAGGGGTTCATGCAGTAAGCAGCGGAAAGGCAATTCTCGCCACTTTCCCACCAAAAATGGCTACCCTATTCAGTAAGGGGCGAGAAAGTGGCGAGAATCAAAAAAAACGCCAGTTTGGTTGGCGTTTTTTTTTTCCCCGCCGGTGGCGAGGCGAGAAGGCACTTTCCGCCTGAAATAGAAACCTTTTCCGCCACGCTGTATTCAAGTAGTGGCAAGTATCTTAGCGGAGCTATTCGCCACTCTAGAATGGCGTATTTCTGGCGAATCAGCCACGCAAGAAAAAGTTGGCAAGTTGATGGTGAGAGGCTGCTGATGAGTGGCGGATCGGCACTTAGAAAAATTTCTGGCCTTTTTCCTGGCTGGGATTGATGCCGGTGGTCTCCGGAGCTGATACCATTAATACCAGCACCGGACCCCCCCGGCATGCATCCGAGGCAGGAAAAATGCATTTAAAGGCCACTTCATTACCCTAGCGGCTAACCGCTAAGGCAATGAAGGCGTTAAACAGCCGTGCCAGGTTTATTGTGGGTAGCGGGGGTGGGTGAAGGGCTTATTTGGCCCTTGTTGTTTGTTTAGGGCTTGCGGGGGGGGTTGCGGGTGCGCTTAACCCCTTCACGACCGTAGCAGTTAATACCGCTACGGTCATAAAGGGGTTAAATCCTCCCGCTACCCACCCACAAGCCCTAAACAAACCACCATTGGGGCTAATACCCCTTTCAACCACCCCCGCTACCCACAATAAAAAGAAAACACACACAACAGCCCCACACTAACTAAAATATATATATATATATATATATATATTTATATATATAAAGAAATATATATATATATATATTACACCAACAACACCTATACCCCCCTAACATACAGTATAGTAATGGGCACAATGACTATTATCCACAAATGGATAATAGTGCATGTGTCCATTTAAAATACATACAGAACAATAAAGACATTAAATACATGTAGCACTCACACATGTCCGGCTGCCACGATGAAGGCCATCCTCATCTTCATCCTGCTAATGCCCCATCCGCTTCTGCAAAACAGACACAAGAATAAAAACATCCAATGTAATGTCCCCTAACCCCTTAATCACCATAGCGGTTATTAACCGCTGCAGTCATTAAGGGGTTAATCCACCATCCCCCACATACCTCCCCACTACCCCCCACCCCCTGAGGCTTAACCACCCTCACCCACTACCCACATGGGAGTCCTACCACATAACCTTGGGGCCAATACCCCCTCCCCCCACCCCAACACATACAGTACAATATTGTGCCAAATAACTATTATCCAGATAGGGATAATACATTATTTGGCCATTATTAAACACATTAACTAGCATAGTAAAATAAAGAAAATTCTACTAACCGCTTCAATAAGAAGGCCCCGTCGCCAGCATCATCCGTGTGGTCCGTTGCCAAAATAATACATAGCCAATACATTGCAATGACATTCACATATCAATGAACCCCTTAATCACCTTATCGGGTACTAACCGCATAGGTAATTAAGGGGTTAAGCCATCCTGGCAATGGCAATACCACTTATCCATAACATCCTCAATGAAATAAATGCCATTTCCTAAACAAATCTAATGTAATCATCCAATCTAAAACATCAAATGCCAATCCAAAGTCTCAAATGCCACTTAAAACATTGCATTTACATTGTATACATGCTGCATAAAATGTAAGCTACATGTAGACGCTGCAAATCAATGTTAACAATACAATATTTCAAATAAAATAGCATTACATCTAAAGAAGTATACTATGTAATCCAATAAAGTCACCATCAATCAATTAACATACATGAATTACATACCAAAACAATTAAAATAGCATCCATACCAACTACACAATTAACTATAGCAACCGTTACAGAGAACAAGTTCCCATCATACAAAATAGAACACCAAAAATTACAATATAGAAAAGCAATCCTCACCTTTACCTAAAGTACAGTATAGAAGCCTAAAAATTACATCTATCTAATTATAAAATACATTTAACACACATCTATGCATAGCAGCATAGCCACAATCATTTAAAATAGTGCAAAGCAAGCTTTTAAAACAATATCATTTCTTACCCTGTATGTATATATCTCTCTAGACATACATACATACATACAGTGGCAAGAAATGATGTACAATAAAAAAAATAAACACATGAAAAAAGGAAAAAAAACACAGTTACATTAAATACATTTCTTTAGTTCACTTACCATTACTTGACCCACTCACCGACTCCCGTTGATCAGCTTACTCACGAACCAATCCACGAACAGGAACCCATAAAAGAATGAACCAGAAAATAATAAACATTAAAATAATAAACCACGACAATTCAGGGATCTTCTACTTCTAATCCATCTACATCTGTTTTCTTCTATCTTCTTCCGGGGTCTTCTTCCCGTCTGCTGCCACACCCTGGTCTTCTTTCTTCTCCGGAGGTCCTTCCTCCTCGGCGTCTGGCTTCAAAATGAGACGACATAGGCTTTTAAAGGCCTATGACATCACATTTTCGTCATGGTTCCCACGGCCCTGATTGGGCCGTGAAAACCTTGTGTTTTGGCCGATGCAAAAAAAATTATGACGTCACTTAAAGGCAATGAAAGCACAGCCAATCAGAATGGCTTTGCTTCAATTGCCTTTAAGATTACGTAATTAAAAGAAACATGGCCAGCCTCACATGGTACGGTAGCCAATCATAGCGTGGGAAGTCTATCCCTACTCTGATTGGTTCTAGTACCATGTGACAGGCTTTCAATGACATCATATCCGTTCTTCCCCAAGCCTCTGTCACATGGTCTACTAGAGCCAATCAGAGTTGAACCAGTCAGGAACATACACACACCAGTAATCCTAGACCAGCGCTATGTGTGATTGGTGCGTCCTGTGGCAGGGAGCGCTGCCCAGCTTCCTCCCGCCAGACAAGAAACCTCTGCCGAGGTGTCTGATGAACACTGCTGGTAACGGGGGAAGGCAGGGGGAGCAGAGCTGTCTGGAAGCGCAGTGAGCCCTATGTCTCCCAACAGTGATGGCCCTGCCCCCCTCCATCATCGTTGAGCCCACCCGACCCATCTTGGCCACGCCCCCCCATGCCAAAAAAACCTCCCTTTAGACCGCAGATCGCAGTGAAGTGCTGCCAGGACACAAGGCGGGCGCACCGGCGCATACAGCGGGGCCTTAGCCTAACAGAGACAGTAAGAGTGTGTTCTGGTAAGTGCATCTGCAAGGGGTCATGATAATTGTATGATGTTACATAGTTACATAGTTACCTGGTAGATGAGGTTGAAAAAAGACGTACGTCCATCAAGTTCAACCTATGCTAAATTTAGACAACAGATACTTTATTCTATATATATACTTACTTATTGATCCAGAGGAAGGCAAACAAAAAACCCCATTAAGGGGAAAAATTAATTCCTTCCTGACTCCAAGAATTGGCAATCGGATTAATCCCTGGATCAACATCCTTCCCATGTATACTTATTTGGTATATCCCTGTATACCTTTCCCATCTAAAAAGATGTCCAACCTTTTTTTGAACAAATCTATTGTATCTGCCATCACAGTCTCCATGGGTAATGAATTCCACATTTTAACTGCCCTTACTGTAAAGAACCCTTTCCTTTGTTGCTGGTGAAATGTCCTTTCCTCCAACCTTAAGGGATGGCCCCGAGTCCTTTGTACTGCCCGTGGGATGAATGGTTCTTTTGAAAGCTCCTTGTATTGTCCCTGAATATATTTGTATATAGTTATCATATCCCCTCTTAGACGCCTCTTTTCTAATGTAAATAAATCTAATTTAGCTAGCCTCTCCTCAAAAGTTAGAATGTCCATCCCCTTTATTAATTTGGTGGCTCTTCTCTGCACTCTCTTTAGTTCCATAATGTCTTTTCTTAGGATTGGTGCCCAAAATTGTACTCCATATTCAAGGTGTGGTCTTACTAATGCTTTGTAAAGGGGCATAATTATGTTTACTTCCCTTCCATCCATTGCCTGTTTGATGCAAGATAAGATCTTGTTTGCTTTTGCAGCTACTGCATGACTTTGGGCACTATTGCTATGCCTGCTGTCTACAAGCACTCCTAAATCCTTCATCAAGGATTCCCCCAATATATCTCCATTTAATTTGTAAGTCGCCTTTTTATTCTTGCATCCCAAATGCATAACCTTACATTTATCTGTTAAACTTCATCTGCCATTTACCTGCCCACGTTTCCAGTCTCTCCAAGTCCTTCTGAAGAGAAATGACATCCTGCTCTGATTCTATTACCTTACACAATTTAGTATCATCAGCAAAGATGGAGACTTGCTCTCGATCCCAACCTCAAGGTCATTAATAAACAAGTTAAAAAGCAGGGGTCCCAGTACCGATCCTTGAGGTACTCCACTCGCGACTTTAGCCCAACCTGAAAAAGTTCAATTTATGACAACCCTCTGTTGTCTGTCCTTTAACCAGTTTTCAATCCAGGTGCATATATTATTACTGAGTCCAATATTTTATATTTTGTACACCAACCTCTTGTGTGAAACCATATCAAAAGCCTTTGCAAAATCTAAGTAGACCACATCAACTGCATTACCCTGGTCTAAATTCCTACTTACCTCCTCAAAGAAACAAATAAGGTTAGTTTCGCAAGATCTATCCTTCATAAATCCATGCTGACTATTACTAATAATTTTGTTTTCCATTAGGTATTCCTGAATATTATCCCGTATTAAACTTTCAAGTAGTTTCCCTACTATTGAAGTCAGGCTTACAGGTCTGTAATTCCCTGGGTGTGATCTAGCTCCCTTTTTAAATATAGGCACCACATCTGCTTTACACCAATCTTGTGGTACTGAGCCTGTGGAAATGGAGTCCTTGAATATTAAATATAATGATTTTGCTATTACTGAGCTTAACTCCTTGAGAACTCTTGGATGTATGCCATCGGGGCCAGGTGCCTTATTTACATTAATTTTTTCAAGTCGCTTATGAACTTCTTCCTCAGTTAACCAATTGGTCATTAATATGGAGCTTGTGGCTTCCTCCTGTGGCGCTACTATTGAACTTGATTCTTCCCTGGTAAACACAGAAGCAAAGAATTTGTTTAATACCTCTGCTTTTTCCTTATCTCCAATACCTGCCTACCCATCTCACACTGAAAGGGTCCTATATTTTCTTTTCTCTTTTTTTGTTACTAGGGTACTTAAAGAACTTTTTAGGGTTGACCTTACTTTCTATTGCAATCCTTTTTTCATTATCCATTTTTGCTAATTTAATTGCCCTTTTGCAATTTTTGTTACATTCCTTATAATTCTGATACGATGTCTCTGTCCCTTCTGACTTAAAGAATCTAAACGCCTTCCTCTTCTTGTCCATTTCCTCCCCTACCTGTTTATTTAGCCACATTGGTTTTGACTTATTTCTTTTATACTTATTACCCAAGAGTATACACTGATAAGTGTGCTTTTCTAACAATGTTTTAAAGACTGCCCATTTATCTTCTACATTTTTCCCTGCAAAAAAACATCATCCCATTGTATTACTACTAGATTGGACCTCAGTTTATTAAAATCTACCTTTCTAAAGTTTAAAGTCTTTGTTGAACCCAAGTAATCTGTTTTTTGATAATTTATTTCAAATGAGACCATGTTATGATAACTGTTACCCAAATGTTCCAGGACTTGAAAATTTGTTATTACTTCTACATTGTTTGATATGACCAAATCCAGAACTGCCCCTCTCCTGGTTGGTTCCTCTATAATTGGGTCATATAATTATCTTTAAGCACCCCCAAAAACCTGTTTCCTTTTGTTGTAACGCTAATCTCATTGCCCCAGTCTATGTCTGGATAATTAAAATCTCCCATTATGCAAACATAACCAAGTTTTGATGCCTTATCTATTTTAGCTTCCTCAATCTCACAGATATTTGGTGGTTTAATAGCATATTCCCACAAACATTTTCTTTATACTTTTACCTCAACAGCTAATTTCTATCCACAAGGTCTCTACATTTTCATCATTCCCTTCATAGACATCATCCCTTATAATAGGTTTTAGATCAGGTTTAACATATAGACATACTCCACCTCCCCTTCTATTTGTTCGATCCTTCCAAAAAAGAGAATACCCCTTTAAATTAACTGTCCAGTCATGAGTTTCATCCCACCATGTTTCAGTAATGCCTATGATATCATACTGCTCCCTTGTAGCTATTAATTCAAGCTCCCCCATTTTATCTGTCAGGCTTCTTGCATTAGCAAGCATGCATTTAAGTTTTTTTTCAGCCTGTACTATTATCTTATCTGCTCCTTCCTTTCTGCTCCCACTTGGTTTAGTCTTTAGAAGTTTTCTAGTATTATCTCTATTTACTATGGGTGTCTCACTGCTTGTCAAACTTGCACTTGCCCCCATTCTACCTCCATACCACCTTGTATCCTCATCTATTCCATTTAGTTCATTATCTGTTTCATTCCCCTCCCCCCTCCATCCTAGTTTAAAATCTCCTCCAACCTTTTTAGCATTCTCCCTCCTAGCACAGAAGATTCCTCTTCATTGAGGTGCAATCGGTCCCTAGAATATAGATGGCTCCTATCTGAAATGAGTCCCAGTGCTCTAAAAACCCAAACCCCTCCTTCCTACACCACTTTCTTAGCTATGCATTAACCTCCCTGATCTCTGACTGTCTCCCTGCGGTAGCGCATGGCACTGGTAGTATTTCAGAAAATACTACCTTGGAGGTCCTTGCCTTAAGCTTTTGGCCTAGATTCCTGTAATCATTTTTTAGGACCCTCCATCTTTCTCTAACGTTGTCATTGGTGCCAACATGTACCAAGACCGCCGGGTCAATCCCAGCCCACCCCCCCCCAACAATCTGTCTACCCGATCCGTAATGTGCCGAACCCGAGCACCCGGGAGACAACAAACTGTTTGGTTCATGCAGTCCCGGCAACAGATTGCCCTATCTACCTTCCTAATAATGGAGTCCCCTACCACCACAATCTTTCTTTGTATCTGAGCATCCTGAGCCCCTACTGTGCTGGAGGAACTATTCCCCTGGCTGCTAGAGGAATTAGTCTCCCCCAGCCTTGCCATTTCTGCCCCGACATTCCCAATATCTTCACTCAACATGGCAAATCTATTGGGATGTGTCAGCTCAGAAACAACCTGCCTCTCCCTATTGCCCCTGCTTCCCTTTCTAACTGTCACCCAGCTACCTACCTACTCCTCACTAACAGCAACTAAGCTACCTACCTGCTCCTCACTAAAAGCGCCACCATCTGCACCACTTGTCGAAGCAAGGGCCTGCTCAGTGAGCTCTAATTCCATTTCAAGATTGCCAATGTCCCTCAATATTGCAAGTTGCCTCTTCAGATCAGCAATCTCTGATTCTAAAGAGACCACCTGCTCACACTTCTCACAGCGGTATGCTCCTTGGAACAGCTGCTCCAAGTGCACATACATGTGGCAAGAAGTGCATTGAGTGGCATTTTCAATCCTGCTCATTCTAGCAACTATGATGTTTAGAAGTACTAACAGTAAACTGTACTTCAATAAACTATACATTGTTTAACTGCTTCCTTGTTCAAACTGCACACACTTTAACCAACCAGCACTTCAAATCAACCACACAGATCAATCAGTACACGCAAGCTGTATAGTATCAGTCATGGAGGCTTCCCATATGCTTTGTTAAAGGTGTGTTTTAAGATGAGTCTTGAAGATGGAGACAGTGGGTGCTGGTCGGATATTGTGCTGAAGAGCATTCCAGATGTGTGGGGCAGTAAATGAGAGGTTTTAGGCGGGAGAGGGCGTTAGATACAAAATGGTTAGATATCCCTAATTCAATAAGCTTGAGAAAATTCAAATGGTTATGTATTCATATTGCTTTACATACTCTCTCTTGAAAGTAATAGTGTTATTATAAAAGTAATTTATATCTTTACAGCAGAAGTGATTATGCTCTGAGGCAAAAGGATTTATGCAATGGATGTAGTGACAAGTGCATTGATATATTTAAGGGCATAATTACATTGTAAGTAACAGACAGACAATAAATGTGCCAGTTATTCAGATATGCAAGCACATAAAATACAGCAATTTAACGTTTGTTTTTGTTTTACCACAATTAAGTGAGGACATTGGAAGTACAGGCATTTATTGCCTACTGGGAACAGTGCAAGTTTGTATCCAGCTATTTCCACCTCTAATTGCTGGAAGGGTTAAGTTTATCAGCAGTCTAATGTGCACTACATCAACCTAGCAAAGCTTAGTTACAAAAGACTTTCACACATCTGATGTGCTGCAGTGCTAAATACATCTAATTTGTGCTGCATCTGCTATTTTCTAATTTGTTTGTCATGCTGTGGCTGCTGCAGACTTGTTACATCAGCTCCCTGATTTTATTTAAAATAATACAGCATCTCTAGTACAGTACATTGGCTATGTGCCCTCATTGTTTCTCTGATCTTTGAATGGTGTTAAATATACCTAGATTCATGTCTTTGTTTTTCCCAGTTGATTTTGTGTAAAATAATGCTCACAGGCTACTGTTATTCTCCTTGAAGTTTTGTTGTTGTGTATTTCATTTAACTACTGTAGGCAGCCAATTCTACAGTACTGTACTGTATGTGCCTAATGCACACATCTTTCTTTCTGCAATTGTTGCAGTACATAAACAGTTAAAGACAGTCTTGATTTTTTAATCTATGTTTGCTTTTCATTTTGTGTAGACTAGATAAGCAAAGCTTATTGTTAATTTAGTTGATTGTCTTAAATATACCTCATTTATGGTAATAAAAATGTATATTACAGCAGAGTTGGGTTCTATTTACTTTGGTGTAATTATAAGTATGAAAATTATTATTGTTATTGAATGGAATGAGGATCTGAAAAAAGTGTGCACCATATTTGCGAAAGCAAAAGATCTCATTGCTTTTAATTGATATTTTTGTTTGATAAATCTAATGGAGTTTTGCCACACTTTGGCAATGTGGAGACTTTGGCGGTCATTTATCAAAGTCTACTAACTACAAAACTGGGGCAACTAAAGTGCACCAAATTAAAATCTTTCCAATACTGTATACAGAAATCAATGCGTAATGCTGAAGACGAATGCCAGGAGAGAGATAATGGAGAATAAAAGGTACTTGTGAAGGGACCCCCAAATGAATACTTGATTGAAGACAGGTACTGGGTACGTGTTCCTAGATAGTGAACTCCCCACCTACGTAGGTAAGTAACCACAACAACACCAGGAACCCTAAGCGTTTAAAGTACCCTAGAGAGTACCAAAAGTTCTAAGGTCCATAGTATGGAAAACATGTAGCAAGCAAGTTACTCACTTATGATGCTGCAACGTCCATGTGATCCTAGAATGGAGGTCCTTGCGTGTGCATCCGTCCGATGTGTCAGTATAGCAAGGAGGAAGAGAAATGTCAGAGCACTACAACAAGTGTCCAGAAAATAAATGATCAGGAGAGTGTGTATCCCATAAAAAATAGTTATTTAATGGTCATGTAGAAAAAAAGGGCCAGAAAGCCCCACCAACGTTTCACGCTACACAGAGCGCTTTATCAACAGCAGCACCACCACAGCCACCGGCTACCCCCCCTCCCCATAGTACCTCAAAACTGCTTTTTGGCAAGTTTGTTCGTGTCTAATGTATTCTTTTTTTATTTAATATTTTTGATATTAACATTTTTATATATAAAGGTATTTTTATTTTTAGGTTTGAGTGTATATGTATATATCAATTTACATTTTTGTGTCTATTTATTGATTGACCCTATTTTATTATTTATGAATTTTAGAATTAGTAGAGCATTTTGCCTAAATCACTCTGAATCCTGCTGGGTTGTGTTCTAATCAGCTTGTTTCATTTTCTGATTGACTATATACAATGTCATTGCGGTTGTATCATTATGTTGCTAATACCTTTTTTCTCTTATTTCAGCTTGCCTTATATTTGGGAATTGAAGTAGGATGTGTTTTTAATATGATTATTATGTTGCCATATATATTTTTGTATATTTTTAAACCCTGTTTGTGTATTTAATTAAATTTGATGTTTTTTATGTTGATTGTAATTATGAATTCACCTGCGTTAATGTGAAAACGTGCGTATGATTGGCTGAATAATACCATCTGAGCAGCCAATCATCAACATGTTTAGGGTTTATAAATCATTTGTATCTGCACATTTAAATTATCCCTGATGAAGTAGACGAGTTCTATGAAACGCGTAGGAGTACCGTTTGTATAAAGCAACCTTTGCTTTTGTCCCTTCACTTTGCTATCGCTCGTAACGGAGCCTGCGGTAAACCCCATTGACTACGTAATAGCTGATCGGAACATTTTGGTGCTGACTCAGTGATGTCAGTTGCTCCGCGTCTAGTGCCCCTTGGAGAATTGCTCACATTGTGGGTTTTGGAGCCCCAGAGCCATTGTGAGGGACTTTACTGTTTCCAGTATTCATTACCTGGCATCTGAGTTCTCTGCTGGGAAGACCACTACTGCAGCTGCAGAGGATAAAACCATAGAAGCAAGTCCGGAGACTGGAGCGCCAGGACACCAGGATATCTCACTTACCTGGACAGGACTCGAGTGATGTTGATAGTGGTTTGCTGTCACCTGTTGTATGCTGCAGTGATAACATGTGCCCCAAACATGTCCTGTTTTTAAATATTGGAATTGCTGTATGTGCATTTATTACCTGTGACGGTTCAGGGGATTCCTTCCCCTCCATGTGTCCCCGACGCCCCGCGCTTGCCTACCTCTTCTGATCCTTCCCTGCCTTTCCGTGCTATTCTCCCTTCCTCTGTGGCAGCCTCTGATGTCATCCCGGCATCAGCGCACGCTCCCCGCAAGTCACGCGCACCCGCTCGGTCTCCCGTTCCCTGCTGCGGTGGTCCCTGCTCACGGTCCCTTTCGGTCCCTGCTCCACTCCCCTTACCTCCGGTGGCTTCTCCGTCTGTTTGCCCTCCTTCCTCGGTGGGTACTCCCGTGGCGTGGCGCTCCGCGCGCCTCGTGACGCAGCCTGTGCGCACGCACTCTAACCTTACAGAGGACGCGCTCACACGCTCCTCTTGTAGGCTTCTCAGACTCCTGGATCCTCTTCTCATGCTCTTCAGGCTATCTCCCTCACTGGCTCACCTGTCTCCTCCTCTTCTCCTCCTCACGTATCCCTGCTGTCTCCCACTTCACCCTCTGCTCATCCTCTCTCTCCTATTGGTGTTCCCTCCTTTATAACCCTGTCTGTCCCCTCTATCATTGCTCTACATAGTTCTTTGTAACCTCTGTGTGTGCAGTCCTATGCTTGGCTCTCCTCTGTGTTCCAGCTTTGTTCCTGCTCCTGCTTACCTCTTGGGTTTCCCTGGCTTGACCTCTGCTCGTACTGGACTACTCTGCTCGCTATTGCCCTTGAACCCTGCTTACGAACACAACCTTGCTGACATCTGTGATCCCTGGACTTTGGCTTATGAACTTTACGATTCTGATCTCTGTACCCCTGGGCTCTGGCGCACGGGAATCACTACTCTTACTCTGAACTCCAAAGGCATTGCAAGTATTACTAACCATCTCTCTACAGGCCTGGCAATGCCATACCACACTCCGGGCACGCCCTCATTGCTGTGGGTGCGTGGTAATACCCTTCCCACCTCAGTACTGGGGACTGGCCAGGTCTGCGCGCATACAGGCGTGACATTACCACCCTTTGAATACTTTCACAATATAAATTTACATTTTACGCTTTTTCTTTTTCATGTCATCCAAGATGTTGATCCATCTACTTTGATCAGCAGCAGACTCTCGTACTTTATTGTATAAGGTTATTTTTATTACATTCACAGTCACTGATTTGTATATAACCTTTTTGCACTATTTTTATTGTGAACACTTATTTCATTAATATAAGTCTCTTCAAGACTTTGGTATTTAATTATCGCTATATTCAACACAGTTTGATGCGCAGTTGTATTTATTGTTCTTGAAAGCTCCACAGCAAAAGCTTGCCGTTCCCCCAGATACCAAATGTAGCCAAGTGAGGGGGTTGTGGTAGGTCACTACCATACAATATCACCTATATATGTTGGACTGCAAATTCCTTAGCGCCCAAACACTGATCAAGTGTCTTTGAACGTGGTCTCCACCCTGACCTGCATATCTTGGCTGGGCAGTAGACCCTCTGGTTGAATTAAATGGGGCAAATGAGGGTCACGGTTTCCCCTGTGTGATGCAGCCCATGTCTGGTACCCAACATCACTGGACGGAGATGAACTTGGTGATTGTCAGTTGGCTCCTGCACCATAGCGGCGATGCTCCGCTGGTCCTGCGGCAGTAATCAGACGGGCTGCTGTGGGTGCACTGGTCACCTGTTGGACCTGCTGTATTACCTGGCAACAGGTGCATCCCTATGCAGGCGATGATGGGCCGTGGTGCTGGGGGATGTGGCCCCAGAGTGGGATTAGCCAATCGAGATTAGGACAGTCCATCCGTATATGCCCTGGTAGGCTGCACAAGTAACACTTACGCTCATGGGCAATATCAATCAGTTGTGGATGGGGTACACTGGTCAGGTTGGAGGTTCTCCAGGTCATATGGCGTCATGTGATCCAGAGTTTGGGTGCTCATCTGGGCTTGCGGAGATGGGGACAAGCCAATAAGAAATCATCTGCCATCTCAGCTGCACGTCGGGCAGTCGCCGGCTTCCAATCCACGACCCAATTTCTGATCTCAGGTTGACATCGGAGTAAGACTTGCTTTTTACCAAACAGATCCAGCAGTTCCTTGAACATGGTAGAATGACACATATCTACCAGTGCTTCAGGTAGTGGGTCAGCTTGGACACAAATTCCACATGGGTGTTCTGAGCGCCACACTGCAGAGAACGTAATTGGGTCCTGCGGGTCTTGGGTGTGATAGAATATCTGACCAGCAGGATTCACTTGACAACCGGGCAATCTCTGGCGTCCTCCAGATCTACCTCCTGATAAGGCTCAGCTGCCTTCCCGCTCAGCTGTGGGGAGAGAAACTTCATCAAGTCCACTTCGGGGAGGTGGCACAGCTACTCCAAAGACCACAGGTATCCATTGATGCCCTCTTTGGCGTCATTGAACTTTGGGATGATGTTGTAGGTGAGCCTCGGGGTTAAGTCGAAGATGGAATCCCAACATCGGGCTGGGGCCCGGCTAGGAGTCAGACAATTCAGCTCGGCCAGCAATAGGGCATAGCGGCCCTGGATGGCCAACAGTCGCTCATTTGCTGTGGTCTTAGGCCCCAACCCATCCAACATATTCTGGAGTCTCATTGCTGTGAGCAAAGGTAGCCTCAGATTCACCTGTCTCGCTTTCTGGGCTGGACGACCGAGCCACTGCACAGGGACGTAAAGCGGGTAATGCGCATCTCCTCCTCGTACTTCACTAAATCCCGTACGAGCTTGGTCTTGCTCAGCCTCTCGGTAAGCAAACCGTCCTTCTCGCACTGGGTGGCTACCTCCTCCTTGGTCCAGACCGATAATACAGGGATTAATCTTGTCTTCGCTTAGCCAATCAGAGACAGAGGGCTCGTCCGAGACAGACCAATCAGGAATGGGGGCTGGAACAGTGCTGTAGGATGGCCCCAAGGGACGGAGCATCAGGGAGAGGAAAATATGAACCCGGGAATAGGGAATGAGCTGACGGGGCTAGGACCCAGTCCCTGCTCCCCGGTTTCAGCTCTATACCTCCTGCAGGGCGACACCTCACACTCCGGCTTCGAAGTGTGTACTTTGCAAGCAGCTGAGCGCATCCCGGCCCAACTCCCCTATGTCCTACAACATTGCACCTGTCCCAATACAATGGACAGTCCTTGGATTCATTCCTCTCTAAGTGAACTATGGTCCCAACATACAATGAATCCCACAGAAAATGCATAGTGTACACAAACACCAAATACACTGTCATTAGAGATTACTAATTTATGGAACACATACTGTATGAATAGTGCTTGTCAGCCATTTTGGCTACATTTATATGGCCATTCTGACCCAATACCTGGGTCGCCATCTTGACAGGTAGGATCAACCAGCTCCAATTTAATATACTGAGCCAGACTGCCCCTACAATCACAATATTGTTATCAATTTCAAGTGAAGCCAGTCCTCTTTACCCTACACTTATTCTATGCAGACTTCATTGCAGCTAATAAATGATGAATGATTTAGAAAACAAAAAGACTGGGTGAGCCTGTCCCTGGAGTCAAGCAACTAAGCAATGCTAAACATGCCACGCTTGTATGTGTAATTTGCAGTGTGCAGAGAACATGCAGAGATTCTCCATGCCTAGAGGCCAGTGGTCTCCTGAGGAACAAGCTCTCCATATCAATGAGGAGCCGCAGTTCCCCACTTTCATTTGATTAGCGTCCTCATGAGCCTGATGAATATGTAATATGCAGAGTCAAGGTCAGGACCCGAGTAATGGTCTTATTTATTAATTTGATGGTAGAGGAGGTGTAGCGTTAAAATGTTAGAGTTCTAGTAACCCTTTTTGATCTTGCGGAAAACTCAATTGCTGTCTCATGGATCAATATGAAAATGGTTCACTTCTAATAATGTCCCATATAGAACGGTAGCTGGCAAAACACTACAAACCTAATTAATCCTTCATCTGAAGAGCTTAAATCTAATGTTTAAGTATCGACGACACAGGTAGGTTTATCAAATAAAAAAATCTTATTGATAGCATTGCATGATTTTGCTCTGAAAAATCACATTTTTTCGTAAATCTTTCATCTATTTATGTAAAAACATAATAATTTATTTCAATCTATACAGTTAATTGAAGGTCTCGGAGGTGGCAAAGGAGTTAAAGCTGCAGTTCAAGCAATATCCTACATCGGTGGTTTAAAAAAAAAAAAATCAGTTCTGTACTATAAGAAAATACTTGTAGCATTTTTTTTTTTTTAAACAAAACAATTTTGGAGACATTTATAATGTATTTGTATAATGTTACAAGTATTTTGGTTTATATAGCAACCATTTACAAAGTCACATCCTCTTAATCTTCTGGAACAGGCTCTCACACACCCCTTTTTGAGCCTTGCCCTCTCTCTAGCAGTGCACCAATTGTATCTAGTGACTGCCTGGCCACATGATCTTCCCCACAGAACTTTGCATCTTGGGTAATCTTCTACAGCCCTAACATTGATATAAAGAACCCCTGAGCCGAATCTTCAGCGATCGATTACAGGAGAACGGATCGATCGTCAACTTAGCTAATCACTTGTCAGTGTGCAAATTGTATTGATGCACAATCTGAATGGGAAAAAAAATAATAATATTTGAATGACATTTTTTTTTTTAAACAGCAGCTTTAATAACTTAGCACTAGACTGGACGTACCGTTTGCACAACGCACACAAAAGAGATTGATTAAGCATGAATGATTACTTATTCTCTTAGTATCTAAGCAAGGGGTGAGCAACTCCAGCACTCAAGACCCCACAACAGGTCAGGTTTTCAGGATATCCCTGCTTCAGGACAGGTGATTCAATCAGTCTCTGCTTTGGCACAGGTAGCTCAATCAGTGGCTCAGTCGAAGTAGTATATGCAAGACCATGGGTGGGAAACGCAAGTCTTCAAGGGCCACCAACAGGTCAGGTTTTTTTTTAGGATATCCCTGCTACAGCATAGGTGGCTCAATCAGTCTTTGGTTCAGCACAGGTGGCTCAACCAGTGGCTCAGTCTGTAGCAGGGATATCCTAAAACCTGACCTGTTGGTGGCCCTTGAGGACTGGAGTTGCCCACTCCTACTCTAAACACTGCCTGAGTTCCACAACAAACCGATATGAAGCAGAAGCACAAAAGCCTGCCCCTTCTGAATTATTCAAATCCCATTGTCCTCAAACCATTTTGAGCTGAAATGCGCTATTTGTAGCTTTTGGGAGATCCCCATTCCCACAATACTTACCAATTTAGTTATCTGTGTTCTTCCTTGACATTTAAAGATGACTGCTGTGGCCATCCAATAGGAAGTCACAACGCCATCCACCTAATGTTGTTACGGTTCCCCTGAGATTTAACGGCTATTTTGATTAACTTTAAGGGAGAGGAAACACCAGCAATTAAACCGGTATGTGTTTCAGGAACGGAGGGGGGCAGAGCTAGAAACAGAGGGGTTCGGTTCAAGTGGACCTTCTGGTTCAAATTCTGTCGAAAAAATTGATATAAAAAAAAGAAATCGACGGGATTACTGTTTTAATGTGAGGCCATTCAAGTGTAGCCATGCAGCCCCTGGCTACTAGATTCCCTGCCTAATACGTAAGTCCTGGGACCAGCACAGGCAGTGTTAGGGTTAAATCTGCCATACTGTAAGTAAGCAGTTCCCTTGAGTGACAGGGGGGGTGGCTTATAGCGTGGGTACTGCCCATACAGGGCTGAGACCTGGAGCCCCTCCCCTGGTAACAAAAAGGAGCTGCAGTTCCAAATTTGGTTGGTGTGGAGGTGTGGAGCCGGGGCTCTGGTTCACCATCTATACCCTCCCTCAGGGGAGTGGGAGCATCTACCCCATACTCCACCAGGGGGTGTGGGAGACAGGGATAGACCTTTGGGGCCTCAAGCCCTGGGATTGAGTCCAGAGACCAAGAGAAGAGAGTGTACGGATGTATGCTTTACAATGTCAGTATGCTGTTGCTGTACTGTAATGAATAAAGAACTCAGTTACTGTTTTGTACTCCTGCCTAAGGCCGTGCGTATAGTGCCCGCGGCAGCGATGCGACGTCGCCCAAAAACAAATACATTGCCGCTGCGTGCGCTTATAGTAAGTGCGACGGCGACAATGCGTCGCCTCATGTGACAGCCCCTGAACCAATCAAATGCAAGAAAGCCCGCGACGTCGCCGCAAAGCGAAATATAACTTTTGCTAGCGGCGACGGGTGACGTCACCCATCCCGTCGCATCGCCCGTTGCAGGCACTATACGCACGGACTAAGGCTGCAGTTCTTCAGGGTGAGGGTGGGAGTGTTTTCCACAGGGGACTGCAACTATCTGCGATAGGCCCTGTGGGAATGGAGGCGCTGCAACACCGAGAGAAGAAATAGCTAACACTGAAAGCCTGTCCTGTCTATCTCCAACAACATCGGCGGATGCTCAGGGCTTTCTGTGAGCCTAACAGCTACAGCCAACAGCAGTGAATTTCCCTTAGGGTGGGGGGACATGTGTTGCATCAAGGTCATGCTTCAAAGTGAGAAGAGATCAAATACATTTTTATAAAGAAAAACAGAAATGCCCAGCGCAACATACAAGTGACACAACATATAGTACAATACTTCTGGGCTAATCTGCTCATGAGTAAGGGTCATTTAGTTAAACCCTTTTGCCAAAGCGTTATAAGCCTGCAGCCACCATCAATGCATGACCAATTTGCAGGTCCTAAAGCTACCTGGTAAAATTCTCATGTACCTCTTTTTTTTGCTGGAGGGAGAAGGACCGACCATACTGGGTCTGTGATACACAGGATCATGGTGAAAACTGCTAATTGGAAAGTGGGGCGGGGCGAGCTTAAACCCTTGGGAGAAGAGGGGCCACACCTCCAAACAACAAATTGTAATAACCCAGCAAGCTCCAGAACCACAAACCCCACCCTCACATCATATATACAGCATATATATTTGTGTCAAAAAGCAGTGCTACTGAGCGTGGCCAAATGTACAAACAAAAACAGAAATGCCCAGCGCAACATACAAAATGACACAACATATAGTACAATACTTCAGTGCTAATCTGCTCATGAGTAAGGGTCATCTAGTTAAACCCTTTGGCCAAAGTGTTATAAGCCTGCAGCCAACAACATATTTATAAACCTTTTACTTTCCCGCATCCTCCCAGGAAATAGTGCACTATGTGAATATGTATCTATCATTGTAATCATATCTTTCTGAAAAGCGTTACTATGTAACCATTTGTAGTTCATGGCTATTACCAAGAGAGACAATTGAAGGATTTGCATATAATGATACCTCATGGTGCCACCATTACGCCACCAATGATGGACATATAGTGTTCAGGTCAGAGTGCAGGGGGCCAGCTGAGAAATTTGTGCTGCCCTGTAATATTCAAAGAATCTAGGGACTGCGAGCCTGCTCCTGGGCAAGATCTGGGCAAGATCTGGGCAAGATCTGGGCAAGATCTGGACACGCTGCCTCATTCTGGGTTTGGATTATTCCAAATAAATCTCATAGTATGTTCTTGCAGGTCCTCTAAATCCTACTGCTAAATCTGAATGGGGAGAGTTCTGAAAATATATAGTCACTATAATTGTATATATTTTACCTATCCATGAGATATTTTGGCAAGTTCTCCAGGGATTTCCGCATATATGGGTAATTGGTTGACAAATTTTGATAACGCTCTTTATAGGTTTTTGTGATTTTGAGTCCCAGATAAGTAATAGTTTCTTTTTGTCACCTAAAATTGAAGTTAATACTTATCAGTTTGATCAATTCAATGGGAAGGTTTACATTGAGAGCATGGGACTTGCTACCATTGAATCTAAAGCCTGATACTGCCACAAATTTAGCAAGAATATTGTAAAGATTGGGCAATGTCGTCAGCAGTTTTGTTAATGGGCTAAAATATTATCGGTGAACAAACTGATCTTGTATACTTTCTCCCTGATTGTGAGCAATAGGGATCAATGCGTAATGCTACAGACCAATGCCACGAGAAGGATAATGAAGAATAAAAGGTACTTGTGAAGGGACCCCCAAATAAATACTTGATTGAAGACAGGTACAGCCCTTGACAAAGTGCTCTGTGTAGCGTGAAACGTTGGTGGGGCTCTCTGGCCCTTTTTTTTTCTACATGACCATTAAATAACTATTTTTTATGGGATACACACTCTCCTGATCATTTATTTGCTGGACACTTGTTGTAGTGCTCTGCCTCTTCTCCTCCTCTTTGCTCCCTGATTGTGAGACCTGATATGTTTGGATCTTTACATATCAAGATGGCTAATGGTTCTAAGGAAAGTGCAAATAAAAGTGGTGCGAGCGGGCACCCCTGTCTTGTGCCATTTTTTATTACCAGGGAATCCAAGACATGTCTTGAATTACATATTATCGCTGGGGGCAAACAGTATAATTATTTAATCCAATTTAAAAAAATCTCCATTATGCCTAAAGCTTTGAGCGTGAAGGAAAGATAAGATCAATCCATCCTATTGAAGGCCTTCTCCACATTGAAGGAGAAAAGCATTGTAGGGCTCTTGGACTTGTTAGAATGATGGATCAGGTTCACTACCCTGGGTATATTATCTAGTCTATTGGGCATGAGCCTCACCTGGTCCAGATGTATGTGTAGGTAGTAATTGGAATCCTTTTTTGGGGGATGTAGGTCTGTCCAGGCAGGGGACACTAGGACATGGGTGGCCAACTCCAGTCCTCAAGAGCCACAAATAGGCCAGGTATAAGGGATATCCCTGCTTCAGCACATGTGACTTAATCAGTGGCTCAGACATTTTGATTGAGCCAACTGTGCTGAAGCAATAATATCCTTAAAACCTGCAATGTTGGTGGCCCTTGAGGACTGAAGTTGGCCACCCCTGCACTAGGACTTAATGATATAGTAGCTGACATAGTGATTTTGAGGCTGTATAGCCAAAACAAAATGGGTGGGTTCCCCATTGTTGACTGTATCTGTCCAGGGAGCTGTTCAAGACAAGGTTAAAAAACCCTCCAACTATTAATCTGCCCTTTTTTATTTTCCCTAGGTCTGTGAAGAAAGCATCAAAGAATGGTTTACTAAACCTGTTTGGTGCATATATGTTTGCTATAGTGATGTCAACCCTGTGGACAGATCCCATTATGATCAAGTATCTACCTTGTTAACCTCAAATAAATGGTGTCAGAATAAAGGGTACTTTCCTGTTAAACACTATTGCTACGCTCTTTTTTCTATGGTTGCTAGAGAATGGTAAACTAAGGGAAATGTATTGTCCATAAATGAGGGCTTCCAGTAGAGGCTAAAGTTAGTTTAATGGAGTTTTTGTGCTCAGTAAAGGTTCTTTATGCTTTTTAGGGCTCTTAAGGCCGTTAACATTATGTGAGACGGTTGAATATGACATGTCCCAATCCCCTGATAAAGGAAGCAAGTGAGAGTTCTGCTGGTGAGTTCAGGTAGATACCCGTAAGACTACAAAGACTGGAGAGGGAGGCAAGTCTGGCATCAAGGCTTTGTACCGTCCTCGGTGGGTATGATGGAAATAGTGTGGTAGGAAAGAAGAGGGGAGAAAAACCCCAGGGTATCTGGTGTAGTGATCCCACATGGAGTGAAATAATGAGCTGAGCATAACTCTAGGGAATGAAGCATGCATAGGTCACTGACAACGTGGTAACTCGAGCACGGGCATGTGGCTTTTGTGGACTTGTACTGTCCTCGCACCACAATATAGGATGCGGCACCTAGAGGTGAAACATTAGGACTTTTTTCTTATTGTTTTTCTTATGTTTAATGAAGAAAGAACTGGGCTTAGTTAGCCCTTTTTAGTATCAACACGCCAGTTTTGTTATCCTCCCCGCCTATTATTTCCCTTTTGGAGGGTTGCATCTACTTCACCCCGCCACCCACTGCCTTTTGTTAGCGAGATTCCATTAAGCTCTTTGAGACTTATTGCTACAAATCAGTGGGACTGACTCCAATCAATGATACTCACAAAAAGCCACTGAGAGTTGCAACTTATGGTATTTTTTAGGGTAGCTTTAGGTAATCAGAAGATCTAGTGTAGGGACAGACACCATGGGACTATTACGAATTATTACTGTGACTGTTACATACGCCCATGATCTTTAACTCTTTTAAGTCATGAAATGTTTTTAGATATAATGCATAACCTGTTCATTTAATGTAACCATGTATTTGTCATCATAACTCTGTGCCCAGGACATACGTGAAAACGAGAGGTGACTCTCAATGTATTACTTCCTGGTAACACATTTTATAAATAAATAAAATAATTACAGTTAACCCATTCAGCGTTGATGGTGCCAACAGTGTACTGCCACATTGCTTTAAATTGTGTTGTTGGCCCCTCCATGAGGTTCCCTAAAGTGTTTACACAATACAAACACAATCGGTATCTAAGCTTGCAATGTCGTTTTATAGAGGCACGAGAGTAAATGTTGCCTAGAGTGACCCAGCATGTCAAACCTGGAGAGACCCATTTCAGAGACCCGCACTTCTGTCCAGCTCACGTCATTCTGAGCCAGCCCATCCTCTGGCATCACACCCATCTGTGTCTCTGTGAGAAAGGCTTGGCATGGGTATCTGTCCTTTATAGCGTGCCTGGGTCTGAGTCAGCACATTCTTTCATGTTCAACAAATGCCGCTGGCTGCTACCCACCCACCATCATAGGGGATGCTAATTTATTCCTCAAAAGAAAATCTTTAGGAGACAGCTGCCTAAAACACGTTAACCCCTTTGCTGCCGTAAGGGCCTGCAACACATTGCAACGGCAGCAAAGGGTTAATGCCGATGCTCCCCCGCTGCTTCATTTTTTTCCCTCTCTATCAACCTGCAGCAGGGACCCTTTAGTCCAGGGGTGGCAGTCATTGATTTAGTCACCTGTGCTGAAGCAGGGATATCTGGAAAACCTGACCTATTGGTGGCCCTTGAGGACTTGAGTTGGCCACCCCTGGTCTAGTCTTAGCACCAGATGGACTTTGGGTCATTAACCTGCCACATTGGGGTCATAAAAATGAAATGCATTTTTTTATGCTGGAGCTTCACCAGTCAATATCTCCACTTCTGGGGTCTCCTGGGGATGTGACTGACATAATTATAGACCCACAAGAGTTTAGTAATAATAATAATTATATCTGGGATATTGCTTTCATCTAGTGGTAGAAATGCAATTTAAAAGTAGTATTAATCGAATGAAGGTCAGGGAAAACATGACATTAAGAATCAATGTGCTTAAATAAGCGCAATCCATGCAATATCCTACGCGTTTTTGTTTTTGTTTTTTTTAATACATTAGTTCTGTAGTATCAGATAATACTTACTGCATTTTTTTATATTCAACTCTTAATACCATTTTAATGGGATTTAATATACTGAGCATCCTTTGATTTCTGTAGCAGGCTTTAGCACACCTTTAGCACAAGATATTTGCAACACCTTCCTTTTTGGGATAATTTGTTGCCAATATTCCCAGCAGTTTGAGCTGCAAACGGTAACAATCGATAATGTTACCTTTGTAATATAAAAATACATTGTAGATGCTGAGTTACACAGACAAGGATTGATTGAAACGGAAAGGCAGCCATTTAGTGAACCCTGGGAAGCACAATGTTTGCCAATCTATCACGGGAAAATGAATCAATCAGCAGTTTAGATCATTTGTTTTCAATAAAGTCTGCATATATCAAAACAAAAAAAGTTGTTTTTTTAAAAGTGCCATTTGGATGCCTCTTTAAAGCACAGAATAATTCATGTAAAGTGTAACCAAGATTTTGTTCTGGACGTTCCCCAATAGCTCCATGAGATTCTTAGTCTGCAGGGCAAAAACACATACACAATCAGGCAGCCAGATCTTGCACAAGATGCTAAATTAGCCCAATGGAAAGGGGCCAGCAATGATCTGTCCTTTAGAATTGATAAGCAAGTAGTAGCATAAACATCCGAATAAATATTTTATTCTCGGCGACCTTCTGCTCCAAAGCTGGCAGTTGAAATAATTATACTTCAAGTTTGCAATACAGGAAGGAAGAAATGACATGGCGATAGATGGAAAGAAACATTTAAATGGTTAATATTTCTCCTAGCCGTTCAGACTGTCTACATGGATGTCATCTATGTAACTACTTTACGGAGTTGATTGAGGACTATGTTGATGATTATGTTGAGTTTAATGAGAAATTGATTCTTTGTTGGTGAGCAATATATGGTGTATAATTTTATAACATTTTACACAAATGGGGTACAAGCCAACTGTGGGGTTATTCAATATAATGCCATAGTACCAATTTAGCATCACTGCGTTTGCTTATTCATGTCAGTGGGAGTTTTCGTGCAGTTGTGCCAAATTGGCACGGTCATATTTCATTGCATACAGAGAGTGCTATACAAATACTTTATTGAGGACCAACCACACTTTCATACACATTAACCTCTGCAGATCTGGAGAGCTATGAAAGCACTCCTGGAAATATCCTACAACGGTGTACTAATTATACATTTTGAATTTTTACCTCAAATTTTGTACTCTGTCTTCTTTCTTTAACACTTAATTTTCATGAAAACGGGGGTGGGGGGTTGTTCATTTCAGCAGAATTGCAAGAAAATGTTATGAGAATTATAAACAGGGCTTCATCTCACCCTGGCAGAGAGCGAAGGTGATTAAATGCGCTGAAGATTTATTTCTAAAATGTAACAATGTAACACCTGACCTTGCTCACTGCCTAGGAAGATGCAGAAAAAAATGTGGGGAAAAGTTATTATGCGTATAAATTTAGCAGTGAAAGTCCCTGCATTCAATGAATACAAATCACCCCTTTTCTGAAATTTGGAAACTTGGGACAAGAAGGAAAAAGGAAAAAACCTAAGCTTACATACACCATATTAGCCGTGGCTAGAAAGTGGATTCTCAACATATTGGCTAGTTCCATCACTCCTAATGGATGGTAACTGAATTTAAAGAAAACATGCTTCTTATTCTATCTTTTAATAACCAAAGGGCCATGGATATTAATATAAAACAACAACATTAAACAAAAATGGAGTGCTTACTTTTCATACTTACCGGTAACTCAGATGACCAATGTATTTGAAGATGTTGAGGGTAATCGGTTGAATATGGACATCCCAAAGGAATGGAACAGTGTTGGTTGTGTAAGGCAGCTTATCTTGCCATTTCTTTTTTTTTTTGTTTTGTTTGATTGGGTGATTTTTTTCCTTCTTTAAGACATGTCTACATGTCATTCTCTGTGCTTATATTGTTATAAAAAAAATGTAAAAAAGTCTACTCAACTAAAAAAGGAATGGATGCGGGATACAATTACTATACAGCAAAGGTAAATGGTAATAATACAAAACATAGCCAAAATAAAAAAGGAGAGTTATTCCAGTATTATGATTATATGATATACAATCATCAAGACCTATTAAACGGAATTCTGACCCTGGTAGGTGTATGAGGCTGCGCTTATAGTGCCCGCGACAGCGACGCGACGCCGCGTCAAAACAAATGCATCGTCGCCGGCACTTATAGTGGACACGATGGCGATGGCGCGACGGAGCAACAGTGCTACCAAAAATCTGGTAGTAGATTCGGTCTCCACGTGTGACTGGCTATAAGCCAATCAGAGAGCTTCTCCGCCCGTCTGCCTTCCCCCTTGCTGACGTCACTGGCCTTGCAGCCAGCGACGTCTCCAGAATCTGAAATACAACTTTTGCAATGGCGACGGTTGACATCATCGGTCACGTCGCCGGCTGTATCAGCGCAGCCTTAGACTCAGTGGCCTTCACAAGACCTCCACTTTTTTTCCAGCCCAGTCGAATGGAGTCCATTTAGATTAATTTCACCAAGCAGGAACTGTGAATTACAGATCCTGCGCCAAAAGAAACTTAGATTGCAAAAGAACCTCTCCCCCAAAGTAAAAACAGCCCTCAAAGGTCTTGTTGACAATCAGTACCTAGTAATTAGACAGGTGGACAAAGGCGGAGGGATTGTGATCCAAGACAGGGAGGACTATGTTAACGAGGCCATAACACCCCTGGGGGACCACCAGACATCAGTAAATGACCACAGGACCCCATGGATAGAATTGAATTAAAAATACTGTTAGAAGAGGCAAAAAATATAGGGGTCCTCACACAGACTGAATATGAATTTTTGTATGTAGGGAATCCTCTTCTGGCCCTTTTTTTTATCATCTCCCAAAGGTCCACAAAAGTAAGAAGAACCCACCTAGGAGAACCATTATATCTGGGATAGGCCCGTTCACCAGCAACCTATTCCAGTATATAGATCATTAGCTGCAGTCACTGGTCACCACTCTGCCCTCAAATCTAAGAGAAGCAATCCACTTGCACTAAATCATGAAAGATACCAAGTGGGAAGAAGAGTACATTTGGGTCTTATGCGATGTGATGGCGATACACACCTGTGTTACACATGAGAAGGATTTAGAAGCAGTGGGACACTTTTTGAACGGTGAAAGTGTGACTCCTCCATGAATACAATAGGTTGATTTAATTTTAAAAGGTATATATTTTATTCTCACTCATAATTATTTTAAACTTTGAGGAAAACTTCTTCCTACTGTTATAAGGAACAGCAATGGGGACTCCATTTGCCCCATAGTACGCCAAGCTGTTCATGCGATTTGGGGAATTTAGACATATATAGAATTATAATCATTTTACACAGAACCTGGTGGTATGGAAGCATTTTATAGACGTCGTTTTTATTTGGAAGGGGGAAGATTCACTTTTAATTCAGTTTTTGGAAGAGATCAAATTCAATTATATGGGCCTCAGTTTTACGCATTGTCATAATCCAAACAAATTAGAGTTTTTAGATGTTCAACCATTTGGATGATAGCACTATTAACACAAAGTTGTTACGGGAATCCATAGATTGCAACGGTTACTTAGAAGCCATCACCCACAATGTATCAGGAATATCCCATGTGGGCAATTCCAAAGGAGGTCTAGGAGCTTCTCAAGGGACGTTGATTTTAATGAGGGCGTCCAGATCACCAGGAAATGCTTCGAGGAAAATAAATATGATCCAGCAATAGTGGAGGAGTCTCTTTTGTGGGCCAAAGAACTACTAAATCAGGTGCAGAACCGCAGGTACCTTTTATCACGAGATACAATGAGGCTGCTCCTCCCATTATATAGAAAAACAGTAAAAGAAGCATTCCCAGTGATAATTATCAACATGAATTGTGATATTGGTGTATATGTGACTTAACCAAACGTATAATATACTGACATAACAATTGTAGTAAAGATTGCAGCTCCAACCTCTCCAGGGCTCACAGCAGTCTCGCAGTCTCTCGCAGTCTCTCTCTCAAGTTTGCTCCATTTGCCAGTTTCTGGACTCTAATAATAAAACCATGATCTCAACAACAATCCGAAAAGAATATGGGATGGAAGGGTTTATCCACTGTCATACAAACTATGTTATATATGTCATTGACTGTCCCTGTCACTTGCAGTATATTGGCGGTAAGAATAGAACACGGGGGGAGCGTTTATTGGAACATAAAAGGAACAAGGTGAATGGCTATACTCTACTCAAGCACTTTTTGGAACACCACAATATGAATCCAGCCGGGATTAAATGAAAGGAAGGTATTGAAGCGGTACAGTTAAATAAGAGAGGAGGGGACAGGTTCCTCCAACTCTGACAGAAGGAAACCCAATGGATTTACAAATTACAAACTTCAGTTCCAAAAAGTCTGAATGTGGAGATTGATCTGGCAGCCTTTTAAAAGTTTTCATAACTGTAACATTTTATCATCTATTGAACCCATTTTAGTCTTTCCCTTTAGCCTCCATCTAAGCTCATTCTTGTCATTTGTTTCCCCACTTTGTTTATGTAATCTTTTTAGATGTAATAATTCCATTTGTATGCAAGTCTCCTACCAACCACGTATTACAAATGTGTTAGCCTTGCACAGTTCCTTGTTGTTCTTTTCCTTATCCATTCTTAGTCTTCCTGACTTGGAATTTCTTGATATTTCTATTGAAAAATTAATTAAAGGCACCTAATCTTCAAAATTTATCATATCAAAATACCTTCATTTTTAAAAGAAGAGAGGAAGATCGATGCCACCGCAGCTCCTATGAAGATCAGACTCACCAGGTGGAATGATAAAATGACTTTATTAAACTACATAAAACAGATACATGACTAGGAGACCTCCTCCCACGCGTTTCAGGCTAGTTGCCCTTTCTCAAGGAGTGTAACACCACATATTGGAACGGGACTGCACACAGCACTTTACCCACATCTCCATCAGGCTTGTTTCTATATGCTCCACTTACTTACTCATACCGAGGCTTATCAAGCTAGATGACGTGCATACCTTGAGTCACCAGACAGTCTCTCGTGTCCTTCATTTTTAAACACAGAATTCTCCCTGTCAAAAAGAACATTTAATCGCCTTCTGTAGTCAAAGAATTAAGTTAATGACTTATCTGTACAACAATATATGGCTTTAGTCTCTGACTTCTAAAATATCTGGTAATGTTTCACTATGTATCTATAGCCATTTAGATTTCGCCTTTTAAGTTTTTATTTTAATGATCACCATTTTTGTATTCCCAGTTTATTCTCCGCACATATATAGAATTATTTTATATAGGTTTATCTTGATGTGCGGTTTTATCCTTTACATCTCCTAGAAAGTCTGGTTATGTTTTCCGATTTGCATTTGATCTCCTGTTTTATTCATAGCAATGTTTCACAGGCTGAGCATAGCCACGATCAAGGCTACCGGTATGATTAAAAATACCCAGCCAAGGCAAAGTATACGGCAACTGGCCTCTATAGCCAGTACCAGTTAATGATGTTATAAATACCAACACTGAGCTATTAGAAGTAGCCACTAGCCCCTTAGGAAGCTGAGCAGATCAATGTAAGGTGGGACATTTTCCCTCGACCGGACCCTCTAAAACTGAAGTCATCACATCGTCATACAAGCCAGCAACTCGAAGTACCCAGTTGGCAACTGGGGAAGATAGAGCCAGCTGCTGGGACCAAACAACACCATATTGGACCATTCTGAGGCAACCTGAGACAAAAGTCTAAATATTTGATGTGCCTTTATCAACTATGTATGTGAGAACGTTTGCATTTTACCTTTGTTTGTATTCAATAAACGTGCTGAACTAGGAGTGCTGTTTTGCTCCTCTTTGTTCCAGATATGATATACAAGACATTATAATTTGATATGGGGTGTAGGAGAAGTGTCCTTTATTACACCACATGTGTTGGGGGATTAAAGAAAAATTAAATAACAGCAAGTGAAGCCCCGTGTATACGGACCATATACTAGATTCCAACATATTTCCAATGGTTTTTTTGGGAAAGCGTAGCCTGTCAACTTCTAATTTGTTGCATAGAAATTGTTCTACATTTTCTAGTGCAGACCTATAAAGTGGTTTCCTTCAGATGTACTGCTTTCTGACCATAGAACATTAGGACATAGGGATAAATAAAGGTGCTCATAATTACACAGAGCAGTGGCACTGACACGTGCCATCTCATTCTTTTGTTGGGGATATTCTGGTTACTCCTCTAGATCTAGAGGGGAAAAAAAAAAGTGATCTCCAAAATATTTATCCAGTATCTGGATTATAAAATTTAGAGCACTGCAATTTGGGAATCAGTTTCTAACTAGCCTATAACGTAACATCTATTTATTGTTCTATTTATTTTACTGCTCAAAACTACTTTGAATTAAATGAGTAGATGGTGTTGCATAGCAGCCTGCTTTTCAACTTTAAATTACATTGCCAAGTTGAAATGCACCTGTATAAAGGAAGAATATTTTTTTTTAAAAAAAATGATGAAACCCCTTAACACAAGAAAATAATATTCTACCATCATGTTATTCTGCCACATTTGATGGGGTGTTAGCCAATAAATGTATTTTGGAATTTAAAAATTCAGCTCCCCCAATCACTAATAGTTATCACCAGGCATCAGAGAAACAGCACAGGGATTTCAGAGTTTCATTTTTTATTTCTCTACTGAAATAACAATCATCAAAAGTTTTTGATTACTATTTCAGGGAGTGGCCAGATGTGTCACAAATTGTATGTGAGCTGCCATATTGTCACAGATAGGTGTTAGATTTGCAGGGCATGGAAGAACTTCTAAAAAGTGAAGGCGCGTGTAAGGAGATGGATCGCCATAAATATATTGGCTGGTGGTGTTAATGAGAAATTCAGTCTTACGTGTCAGAATAAGTGAGCTAGGTGAAAAAGCATTTTATTCTCCTATCACATATCTTTAGATGGGTAAAATATCAATAGTTATGGACTCCAACCCCAAACAATAAATAATCAACTAAGCCAAAAGTCTCCCAGATCACAAACACGTGATCTAAAGGGACAAAAAGCCGAGTTGGACAGATCAGAAATCAATCCACAAAGGAAACCAACAGGCCAGGTATTAGTGATATCCCTGCTTCAGCACAGGTGGCTCAACGAGCTACCCGTGCTGAAGCAGGGATATCCTTAAAACCTGACCCTTAATGACTACAGTTGGCCACTCCTGGTTTAGGTGAATCGCAGCCTAGATTGAGTTAGGCCAAGTCCCCAGTGGCGTGCTGCGGCGTGCGCGCCTCACACCACAGGCCTCTATGGGGCAGGCCCCAGTGGCCGTATGTGCGGGAGTGCAAAGCGCTGTAACGCGTACGCTGTGCAAAGCGCTGTAACGCGTACGCTGTGCAAAGCACTGTAACGCGTGTTCTGCAGGCAGCCAATGGAAGGGCAGATATGCCCCGCCCCCTCATGCATCCCATCGCTCCCCTACAGACCGCAGATTGCGTCTGCACACGCGCCGTTAGGCGCTCATGCAGCAGTGAGCACTGTGGCTGTAGCCTTACACAATTCTACTAACTGTGGAGGAACAAACATTTAAAAAAATAAACATTTAAAAGTAAATATGACAAATACAAAAGAACAAAATGAAATGACAGACATTGAAGCTCGTTTACAATGGTAAATGTTCTATATTTCCAGACAAGCTTGCAATGTGTTGTGTTGAAGGACCGCCTGGCATCAAAGGTGTTAACAGAGGTGGGCAACTCCAGTCCAGAAGGACCAACAAGTCAGGCTTTAAGGATATCCCTGCTTCAGCAAAGGTGGCTCAATCAGTGGCTCAGTCTTCAACATCAATAGTCTGAGTTCATGCAGCAGGGATTGCAATGCGTTCCAGGAAACGGTACAGGTAAGGCTGGCTAAAGGGAAATAATGTCCAAGCCGAATCAGATGTGGATAAGGAGTTGTACAGAAATATGGATTAAAGAGGATGATAGTCAAGGTTTAAGGGATTGATAACAGCATCTTCGATCTATCTACAGGATGCCATGTAAAGAACATTCAATGCATGTAGTAAACCAGCTACATTCATAGATTTTGTGCCACAGCACATAAGAGAAAGGAAGAAATGAGGATGAGAGAAAACTCCCAGATCAGGCAGAGGAGAGCAATGTTTAGCATATTGATTATTGTGAAGCATTCAGGGTTCTAGAAACAAAGTTAACCCTGGTGATATAGCACAGGGGGGCTCAACTCCAGTCCTCAAGCCCCTACAACAGGTCAGGTTTTAAGGATCTCAGCTTCAGTACAGGTGGCTCAATCAGAGGCTCAAAGACTTAGCTTCTGATTGAGCCACCTGTGCTGAAGCAGGGACTGTTTGAGCCACCTGTGCTGAAGCTGGGATACCCTTAAAACCTCGCTTATTTGGGGGAGGGGAAATGTTCTTAAGTACTGGAGATGAGCACCCCTGCTATAGCAGACGCTCTGGCAGTGAAGAATTCACAATTCTATTTACAGTATATTCTTAACCACCATATACATTTAGTATAAATGATTCTAACCCACGTTGCACTCCAGAAGTTGAGATCATGTGCAAAGGCAAAGTGGTAATAAAGCATGAAATAATTATCAAATCAATCCATTCTGGGCAAACTGCCCATGTAGAGGAGCAATTATCAGAGTAGTCTGTCATGCATTAAAGAAAAAATATATTTTATATACAAAAACGTAATGTTATAGAAATCTACCAATACCTGGTTGGGGAAATATATATATATATATATATATATATATTATATAGATAGGAGGCATATCATTTTCCTCCACCACTAGAGACCCTTAAAGCAGCAGTCCAAGCTGCCCCCACCCCCTCCTTTAATATGTGCCTCAATACAATCCACACAATGATAAGTCATTAGCTAAGTTGCCAATCGATCCGTTCCTGAGATCGATCTGCAAAGTTTCGGCTCGGGGGTTCACTAAATGGCCATCATTGCAGCAGAAGACCAAAGATGCAAAGTTCTGTGGGGAAGGTCATGTGACCAAGCAGTCACTAGATACAATTGGTGCACTTCTAGAAAGAGGGCTCAAAAAGGGGTGTGCCAGTGCCTGTTTCAGAAGAGGAAAGGGATGTGACGTTGTAAAAGGTTGCTTTAGAAAAAAAAAAAAATGCTACAAGTATTTTCTCATAGTACAGAACAGATTTTTTTTTTTTAAACACACACAGGATATTACTTGGGCTCCAGCTTTAAATGCCAACGAGTGGTCAGTAGTTTCTTTTACCTTTATCCATCTGATCATGACGACATAATTATGCACACACCTCCCTGCAAGAGCACCAAGCTTGGGAAGGAGAAGGCATTGTGGAGGGGAAGGGTATGTCCTACCCAAATACACAGAGACATTACACAAATGGAATAAGCCGAAGGAAATAAAAGCTCACCGAAACACAAGTTGAAATGACACCACGCAAACCAGATTTCACCCAAAGTCAAACTTTCGTACAAAAGCAGCTTTAAGATTATGCAGAAAATGAGGGATTAAATCAAAAATAAAGCACTGAACTGGGAAGATAAAAACAGCTCTAATGCAACCTCATGCCCTAATCCCATAAAGCATGTTTATCAAGGTCACTCAAGGTGAACATGAGAATGACAGGTCTTGGTGTAAAAAAATAAACCCCACCTTTGAATAACTGTATGGGCTGCTTTTCTAGATTCAAATTGTAGTGTTGGACGTGAGTTCACATTATCCCTTTCGAGAGCGCTCTCTCTCCCTCTCTCGTGCTGGAGTGTTTGATCTTTACGTGTTAATGAAGCAGTGCTAGCTTTGGATTACAATCAGTCATTCCTAGAGCAATTAAATGGTATAGCATAAAAAAAAAAAAAAGGATAGGGTTTAATTTATGAACTGGTAACTAGATAAAAAAAAAACCATTCTAGTTGAGGGGAAAAAACATGTATGCCATGTCTGTACAGTAACCCAAGTGCTGTAAAGCTGCATTGTCAGAGACAGCCAAGCATTCAGCAGTATACTCAATGACTGTCACACAACCAAGATACATTTATTGTAGTAATAACTTTCAAATGTTCAAACCCCTTTGCAAAGATCTCAGACTGGATGTGACCTGCACTCGGTCCACAAATGCAATTCAAGCACTCAGATAGAAGTCACATTAACCTAACACCTTGGTAGATATCGTGATGATAGTTTATCTACTGAAGTGACTTGGTCATACAAGCGCCTCTAGTACAGAATGGAAATTAAGTATTTCCTGCAGCTCCTTTGGTCTCTCGGTAAAGACTGCAGTTTTGGTTCCAGGGATTCCAGCACCTATCACAGATATTTTTACTAAATGTGCTTGGTTAGGCTGGGCAATAAGAGAGAGGAAAAGGAACTGTGTAGAGTCCAGTAGGATCGATAGTGCACAGGTGTGAAAAAATAAAAAACTTCTGACCACTTCTTTCACTATTTACATACGACGATTTTTTTATTTTATTGTGAAGAGTTGTCTACACCTAAACGTATTCACTCAGGTGATCTGATCGGTTTTGATCATTGTCCAGAGTCTTTAATCTTTTGGCGGACGGCTCTGCTGGGAGCAGGGAGGTGTATTCCTGCAGTGTTTGTGCGACGGTATCAATGTCCCAGCTTCCCTCTCTGAGTGCATGTTCCTCCAACGTGAAGGGGCCTTGCTTTGTACGGGTGAGTTCCTTCACACTGGCGCAAGTCGACAAAGCTGTACCAAAAGAAACAAGAATATGAACATTAAAAAAAAAAACTAAAAACTGCAGATTCTGGGAGGGAGATTTAAAATCTATTTTCCTTAATGCACCAATTTAACAAGGAATTGTACGTTTTCTATAGATTTTCTAACCACTAACTTGACTTTGCGGCAGTTGCTGCGTGTTATAAATAATGATTGTGTAGTGTGATTAAAATGCGTATTTTGATCGTCTCAATGTATCTCCAAATATTATAGAGCATCAAAAACGTGCTAAATGTGAAGATTTGTTAATTTAGGTAACAGTTTCACCCCCTCCCTCCCCAAGCAGTTTTTCAATTAAAAAAACGATTTTGTGGTATTTTTTTGAAAGTGAAGATGCTGTTTATTTAATCCTGATTTTGGTATTTTTATGCCATTTTACTGGAATGCTGAGACTCAAAACACCAGGTCCCAACGCTGGATTAAAGTAAGTGCCTGTGATCGCAGAAACTACAGGAGACCAAAAGACAAATATAAATAATCCCATCAGTAAAAATGTATGCCAGTGTTTATAGTAAATCATAATTTGCACACTGCCCTGCGCGCATTTGGGGGAGTTTGTTGCTTTCAAATGAACATGGGGCCATTTCTCACCATTAGAGGAGCTCAACAATACACTGCAATAAATACTGCCGCTGTCCCCCACATTCCATCACTAATCTACATTAATAAAGTGAATTTACATTGGGTGGGAATCACAGTAAGCGGACTCGGTAAGGCGAGAACAGTTGAGTGAATGCTAGTATCAGAGGATTTGGAGATTTTATGTATTAGGTCAGGAGTGGTAAACTCCAGTCCTCAAGGGCCACTAACCGGCCAGGTTTTAAGGATATCCCTGCTGCAGCACAGGTGGCTCAGTCTAAAACTGTTGGTAGCCCTTGAGGACTGGAGTTGAGCACCGCTGTATTAAGCTCATGATTGTACAGAACACAAACGCTCTCAAACACTGCAGACAGACACCCACGCTAACATTGAAGCAGGTCTATTTAAACCTGACTTTTATAATCTGTATTATCTAGCAGTTCTAAGACAGAGGGGACCCTGCACGTGAGCCAGTGGTGTGGTAAAAGCCTGGAGCACGTGACATGCTCATGTATGCAGAGAACCGAAAACTGAAGACATGCGAAAGAAAAGGGCAAAAACAGCATTGAGTGTAAACAAAGCTCAGCAGGTTAATTCAGCCAGTCAGCAGCTGTCAGGATGTCGACACAATAGGGAGGCAATTCAATTTGTATCCTGGAGAGAGAAAGGAGCCGACAGCACAACATCAAGTGAGGAGGGGGAGCAGGGTTTACATCTGCATCATACAGCCAGAGAGAAGGGTCTCATCAGTTGGAAGAAGTTACATACTACAGCTGAAGCAGCAGTCAGAATATTATATTGTGCATCATCAAAACGGTATTAATTGCATTGCTTGGCCCCTCTGGATCTGAAAGGCTCTAGCATTTGCAAAGCACTGAGATTTTTTTTAACCCTATTTTTGTGACCGGTAATACAAGAGTAAAAAGTGGACAGGGTACGCACATAATCTGGGGATGTCTGGACGATAACTGTAAGATTTAGGATTAAGGCTGTACACTTACACTTCCCAATATCGCTGACTAGACTCCGGACGTAAAATCCACCTCCGCACTCAACATCTAGAAGAGAGAGTTAAAAAGATGCTGAAGCCGAAACCTAGAAACTTAGAGGGGGCGGGGAAGATTCTTGCAGAAAAGAGGTAACACACAATGCATGGAGCAAAGAGGTGCAAATGGAGGTATGAAATATTAATGGTATTCAGTATAAATTATTCATTACTTGACGTGTGCTTGAGAGAGAGAATGGCAAAAGGCAGAGAAGAAATAAAGAGGAAGAAAACAAAAATACTCCCATAACACAAGCGGGACATAGTAGTCAATGTGGAACATTTGGCAACTTCCCTACATCTCAGCTCATAACGTTCTTTCTTATATAAAACACTGGCTGTGTATGCAGCGCTGTACATAGAATTTCAGGCAGTGAGCCTGCTGCCACAAAGGGCTCATAACATCTATTTGGTCCCTGAAGTACAGATAAAGGGAGTTTTCCAAGGTCACAAGGAGCCAACACTGGGATTCACATCAGTTAAACCAAGTCAAAGGCCTAGCCACGTAGCCACCCCTTTAGACCACATATAAAACGGTATGAATGTCTCTGATCATTATAAAATACTTTTGAATTGATTTCACACTAGTATTACAGCAACGGTAAGCTTGAGGAGAGTTCTTAATGGCATAGTGTAGGCAGTAAGTGGATATGTACCAATGCTAGACCCCCAGTGCAGTAACAATGCTTTACATTGACATAATCGGAGATGCAAGAACACGGACAGAGTGACCTGCTTGTAGACAGCATGGCTTCTATTTGGTCTACTGCTTTACCCCCACTTTTCCTTACACTGCTTTGATGTTTATACAGAGAAGCCCTGCATACAGTCCAAGAACACCACAATAATCCCTCCTTTTATCTTAAGAAGTTGGGCATTTGCAATAACGGATAGCTTTCCATCCTTGAGATGCAATGAATCCTCCTGATGACCGAAGGAACGTTTCCTACCGAGAGTAAACAAAGGGGGCTGGAACGCGCTCACGGAGAGGCTGTACACAGTCACAGGACGAGCAGGTTTTGCTTCCACCTCTGCCCCTTCTCTGAGTAGACTTGAAAGTCTCTTCCCATCCTTCTTCAGGGCCGAATAGCTGGGAGAGAAGAAAGAGTAACGGACTGTAATGTGAGGAGCCATTACATTGCTTCCATGTAGGCTCCCCAATAGCAACACAACTCTACAAGTAGAAGGTCAGCGAGTATGAGAATCGCAACATATAGGCAGGAGCGGGGCACTCATTATGCACTGGTGTCTGCAGTGGGAGAAAAGAGGATAAAAAAAGAGACAGTAGTGTCCTATCCTGGCCATATGACAGACATTTCTCCACTTCTCTAAGATTGTGGACCAGATTTACCAAGTAATCTTCTGCCATAAGACATCTCCAAGCACTGGAAGACATCTTTGAGCCCATTGTAGTCAATAGCCTGTAAGGTGTTTTATGGCAGTAAACTACTTAGTAAATATACAGCTATAGCAAAACAGTCCTCAGAGCCCCAGTCAAACAAGCAAAAGTCTGTGGCACCGGGACAGTGGGCTGTGATGGAGCCGCGGTGGTTCCATGGATCTGAATTTGACCCCTACCACGTTAATCCTTCGGGGCTGCAACTGCATGTGGCAGCAGCACGAAAGACATGGAGGCTTCCTACATCTGTAGGCATGTACCTTATCTCAATATCATGGACTACATTTTTGACGTCAAGAACCCAGAGAAGCTTTGTAAGCTTTGGTAAATCAGCTCTACTCCCATAGTTATATTAGGCTTATATTGTGATCATGTGTTATACAAGTGTACTTAATGTAGCAGCACTGTATAAACAGAAGCAAATCAGCAATAGAACTTCTACCGGCTGTTGACTTCAGTTTATCCGATTTCACAATAAAAGGTTCTGCCACTAACTGCTTGTGTCACTTACAGAGGAGGCACCTGCATGATGTCCCCAGTAAACATCTTCAGCACACTTTCCAAGTCTTCCTTAGTGATGTGGTCTGCAAAAAGAAAGTGGCAATTAAAAAGAAAAAAATAGCCAATACTTCATAGGAGTATACAATTCTTAGCCCTGAACAGACAACCCCAGCAAACGTTACTTCTTTATTACCAAGCTCAACCAATTACTGCCAAATGGACGTATTTAGCTATAGAGGCTTTCATGGTGACCGAACATTCAATTGGTTTGAATACGAATTATGACATCCTGCAGCAAAACATTCTACTTCACTGGAATGAATAAGAAAGAGGACACTAAATACAAACCAAGATAAGAACTTTCACATTTAGGAATTTAGGAATGTAACAATCACCGAAATAATTCCAGGACAGACAATAGATGAGTGAATATGTTTATCTGTTTATATTTACATGGTTACTGCATTTGTTTTGTGCATTGCATGTAGCAAACAGCCTGATCCATCATTTTAATCATAATGAACAGCTTATCTACTTTCAAAATGAAAACAGAAATAGCAAATCTCAAATTGCATATTTGAAAACGGCAATCCAAGGCGCCTGATTAAAAAAATAATATATATATATATAATATATATATAATATATAGTTGGAGGGGGTGTCTGGCGCTGAACCCCTTTAATTTCAGCTCCGTGGGCCCCCTGTTTCTGGAGATACTTACCTGGGAATTAGGTGCCGGTAGCCACTCTCCTTGGCTACCAGAATTCACAATACGGTATATCCACTCTGTAGATATGTCACGGGCTGCGGGCCAATAGAAAGCTGTGACATCATCCTATTGGCCCATGTGACGCAGGAGCATCAAACCTGAAACCCTGCTTGCTGGGCAGGATCAGCTACCGACACCTAATTCAGGAGGTAAGTACCTCCAGAAGTAGGGGGTCCCCCTAGCTGAAATTAACAAGGTTCAGCTCAGGAGACCCACTGCTTCAATTCTATATTTAAAATTCATTTTTACAAAAAGTAAAACTAAATTAGCCGTCGTGGATTGCCCTTTAAAGTTCACATTTATAATAAAGCAAGGTGTGCTCATTTGCATGTCATTTCCCAGAATCCCTGGCTGCAGTGCAAGCACTGTATGCAGAGATATAATGGGGAAGAGAAGGTTGCAGGCCCGTCAAATGTGAATGTGCTCACAAGCGATATTTCTCTTTGCTGCACACCGCACGGTGGAGGGTTTCTGTCACTTTTTCCCCACCATAACTAATATAATGGGTGGTTGAAACCTATTCCGGCTTCATATTGCAAAGCCAGTATAATCAACCTCACACTGAAGAGACCCAAAAGGACGGATCAGCTGTCTGAGAGTGGGTTTACTGGCAATGCACTTTAACCCAGGCTGTGCTGAAAAGCTGTGTAATAATGTCAAAATAGATAAGAAGCAAAGAGTGATGCACTGAGCGCTCATTTACAGGTCATTGATGCATTGTATGCTAAGAGATAATGGGGAAGACCGGGTTGCAGGCCCATCAGACACAAAAAAAAAAAAGGAAATTTGGCGCCTAATATTATTAAGTGAACATAGAAAAACTGAACTAAGTGTCCAAAAAATAAATAAAAAAGGAACTCCAAACAAATAGTCCAATGGCAAGATGTAGCAAACCTCCAATGGGTCTCTTGCAAGTGGTCTCAGCTCATGAAAATAATATCATAGTGCAACACCATACAACAAGAAAAACACACACACACCAATAACAACCAAAATAATAGAAAATAGATACAAAATACAATTAATACCAATATATAAACAAACACATATGGCTAGTGAATGTGTTTTTCTTGTTGTATGGTGTTGCACTATGATATTCTTTATTTTTCATTTCCATGTGCTGTGCGTTCACTTGCAAGAGACCCATTGGAGGTTTGCTACATCTTGCCATTGGACTATTTATGGTTGGAGTTCCTTTTATTTATTTTTTGGACACTTAGTTCACATAGTTTTTCTATGTTCACTTAATAATATTAGGCGCCAAATTTCCTTTCTTTTATATGTCATTGGTTAGATTTGTATCAATCTTTTTGTAGGCTGCCTATCTTTCACAAT
Organism: Ascaphus truei; assembly: GCA_036426205.1. NCBI lineage: Eukaryota > Metazoa > Chordata > Amphibia > Anura > Ascaphidae > Ascaphus > Ascaphus truei. The sequence continues at coordinate 171,478 of WSYH01000414.1, forward strand.
TGAAAGTATTCCTTTTGTAAGCACTTAATAATATTTTAAACATTAGCGCTGTTAAGCACATTTTTCTTTCTTGCAGGCACGTCAGACATGTGAATGTGCTCACAAGTGATATTTTTATTTGCTGTACTAAAAGCAACAAACTATTGATAAAGAGGTTTCCCATCCCCAATTATGGTTTAGATAGGCTATTGAGGTCGCGGCCTAATACAGTCACAATTCATCAGCCACCAATGGAGTCTTAACAGTGGAAGAGCAGGAAGGTGAAAGCACTTTTTAAATGGTGCTTATTTCTGACTTGAACAAAAGCTAAATTCCTTTTATTGGAAACTACTTTGCACTCTCATTTAGACCGTTAGAGGTGCAGTTCACACAATGCACGAGCTATATTTTCATGTCACTCACAAAGTAACCATGCATAAATACATAACTCCTAACGACAGAGCGCAAGAACACAGCATGCTCATCATAACCCCTACAGCTGAATCATTGAATTAAAATCAGTCGTTCTCAACCGTTTTACGGCCAGGCTAGATGCGATGGGAGAGGTGCGTCTGACATCACAGAGCTGGTCCGCCCTCATTGAGCGAACCGCTCACGTGACCTGGCCGTCGCACCATGGAATCAAATTTAACCGATTCCTTGCGCACCGCACAGCCCCACGCTCTGTCGCACGCATGGTCTATGGCTGCAATCATTGCCTTAAGGCATTGTGATTGCGCCGCACGCGTACGCCTCCGCGCCGTCTCCCCGACCACGGCCGCAGCCTAAGGTGCAGTTTCGGGCCTTACTACGCAGTCCCAACACAGGCTCAGAAACTCGCCATTACATATTTTACTTGGTGAGCCACTTGGAGACACCTCACGAATCCCCTGTTGGGAATCATTGAATTAAGATATCAAGTCACATTATTGTACATTGGAGGGAAATTCACCAACATATTTACTTTTAAAAACTGTACAGATGACAAACTAACATCAGGAATCAGTGTATTACAAGAAAATTGGCCATTTTTAACGGCCTTTACAAAAAGGGCTCCCAAACATCATCAGCTCTGTTCTAATTAAGATTCCATCTTTCTGCTACAATCCTCCATTGTTGGAAACTGTACTGGATTATTTTGGAAGCTCACAGCCTTCTTCATCCTGTTACTCACACTGGCTTGCTGTTTACCTTGCAGCCAGTGAGACTGCATGCTTAGGTTACCGAGCTCCCTCTGCTGCCTAACGCTCGCATGGCTAAGCGCCGTGCATAACGGAGTGTCATTCCCTCAGGCCACAGCTCTGTTCAATAAGCTGCTAGCCCATCATGCACTACCAAAATACAATAAACCTGTTCTGCGCTAGAAGAGCCAGCAGCAAGATGTCAGCGCACCTCATGAAAATGAAACTACTAGCAGAAGCAATGAAGGAGGAATGTTTATATTCTCCTTGACCTATAGTCTTGAATATCAAACAGATGGATTGTATTTTTATTATATGCATTAACAGATGCAATGCTTTTCTTCCAGACAATGTCTTCTGGTTTCCTTTTGGAACGTGTAAGTCGCCACACCTGTTTGGACAATAAATTAGTAATTTCTTTGAATGAGAGAAGTTCAAATCTCTTAATGATTGAGGATAATTGCTGTTAATTTCTCAGTTATGCAAAGTGCACTCGGCAGCCAAAAAGTCCAGATGCCGACACCGTGGTAAGTAGCTGTCTGCAAGAGCTTCAGTAAATGTTCTAGTGTGATGGCTCATCGATCAGCCTGCAGCTGTGGTGTCTTAGGGAGATTGGGAAGGGAACAGCACGTTATTCTGTGGTTCCAAGTATCCAACAAGACTTCTTAATGGCAAAGTGTAAGTGGACAGGCAACAATGCTACGCCATCGGTACAGTATCAGAGCTTTACATTGACATATACAGATACAGGAACAATAGCCACCTGTTAGTAGACAGAATTATTTCTAATAACCCCTTCAATACCAGAGAACCTGTCACACACCAAGAATTATGCCCTGTGGCCAAAAAAAAAAAAATGGCGTGAAAACCAAAAATAGACAACATTTCAAGGCAGTTTAAAGAGGCTGATATGCACAGGAACACTGTCTCTCTTTTAGCCTGCCTCACAGTTGTTTGCCACTCTGAGCATGCCATGTGTGCAGCCTTAGGCTATTTCTGGAGTGTGCATATTGATTCTGTTGGTATTAACAAGTGCAAAGCCTCCCACAAATAAGCAGTAAATACAGCTTACTACCTCCTAATAATTGCAATGTAGCTGGAGGAATAGGCCCAAGAAAACAAAACATGGCAGTTTCTCAGGATAAGAGGAAAATGCTACACATACTGTATACTGTGCCTATTATATTAAGGATGAGGAGCATGGCACAATACCGAACATGTATGTGGGGGCCGCGGCACCCTGGGCAGAGGGTCACGGCGCATCCTGGCTGAGAAACACTGATCTAGAGCAGGGGTGCGCAAACTGGGGGGTGCGCTGGTTGCAAAGGCCCCACGCTCTTCCCCAAGGCATTTAAATTAAATGCTGGGGGATCATGTGAGGCCCCTGCAACTTACCTCGTCTTCGGCAACGCAGCATCAAATGACGCCGCTGGGTCATGTGACCCCGCAATGTAATTTGACGCTGAAGATAGGGTAAGGAGGAGGGCGCAGATTGAAAAGTTTGCGCACCCCTGATCTAGAGTTAACGCTACTGAAGCACCTTCGTTAACAAGACATAGCAGCCTATTAATGAATGGCCAAGAGGTCAGGAAACATGTCTGCACAGATTTCATTGTTCTACAACATACATGAAGCAGACATTGGTCACCCTGTGTACTCAACCATTTAGCAGCCAAAAGGTGTTGGTTAGCAGCAGTTGATTTTTCTATTCATATTTGTCTCCAGTGAGACATGAAAACAGAGCAGTCAATCCCGTTAGCAACTAAGCTTGGCTAACAGCACGTACCATAAGATTTTTCTTCTGTTACGGTCCCCGAAGCATCCAAGGTGTCCGTGGCCTTTCCCAGCTCACCTACAGTTGTGTACTTCTGCAGGGGCAGATAAGGATACGAGAAACACGTAGAACTCTTCCTCTAACACGGTGTTGTGTCTTGTGCAAGTGGAAACCCACTGCCAGCTAGACACTAGTTACAGTATATCCAGAAGGGAGCCTAGAGGGCTAATAGGTCCCAGTTATATTCCTAATTTAATGAAATACCCTAGAAACAATGTCCACCTTAAGCCCTATGTTTAACACATCCAACAAATGTATGTTACTTTACAGGGAGGCATTAGCTTGCACTATACAAGCCAATACTTTAAATAACAGATTACACTATGAAAAGATTAATGTCATGTAAATCGAACAGACGGATTTGGATGTTATTTATTTGGAAGATTCTTGCGGTTATAAGTTACTAGTTAAACAGTACATGTCCAAATCAAAAGCCCCAAGACGTATGCTGCACAGATCTTTATGTAATTAGAGAAGATGCACAGGGGTAAGATTCACATTGCACACAATAGTTCTCTCCTGGGGGTGGGGAGGGGTAGTTCTATTACTAGTTCTTCCTTTTGTATGTAGGTTACTGGCCATGCACTTTTTTTTTTTTAACCCTGGCTGTGTTGAAAAAGCTGTGTAATACGGTAGGTATAAGCTGATAGGGATCCATGTTAAGGTGGGTAAGAAGACACACTGCGAGTGCTCATTTGCATGTCATTGCCCAGAATCCCTGGCAGCAGTGGAAGCTTTGTATGCAGAGAGATAATGGGGAAAGGCAGGTTGCAGACCTGTCAGATATGTGAATGCGCTCACAAATGATACTTGTATTTGTCATTTTCGAACTCAAAATGTTTTTGGGCCTGAAGTCCTGCGGATCTGTGAATGCAACTGCTGAGCACAAGGATGCATTTCTGTGAGACCCAACATGTCAGTCAACACACTATAAAGAAAAGGATAACTATATATTTTTTTATACATCTGACACCTATAAAGATTCCTACAACAAAGGCCATGTGTGTAACACTAAATACCTTTACTTTATTATTTATAAAATATTTCCATATACAACTGAATTTCTGAAAATGAGGGAACTGGTGTACAGGAACATATACATACATATAAAAAATATGGTAGGAACTGGTTTCAGCAACAAATTGGAACATTTTGCACAACAATGCAGTTTACCTTGGAGCCACTTAACATTGTGCTCAGCATTTTAGTTCCATCTCCAATGCCAACCACTGTACAGAACAAGAGGAAAAAAAGAATTTAGAACCACAAATCCAAACATCTGCCTATGTTCTGAAGTTTAACGGACACGTGACATGCTGGTCTGTGACCATGAGGTTGGGATATGGACAAGTATTTTTTGTGATATGGGAAGCATGACTCCCACGCAGAGAAATACGCAGAATTAGCAAATTAATTAACCTAACAAGTTTTGAAAGTTATAATTCACCTTTGATGCAATTAAAGATATTTGTTAGCCATCAGAAACAAACACTATAAAAGCATTGTTTATTCTGTTGGCTTTTAATTTGTTGTGGTTTCAGGAGTGGAGATTGGCATTGAAGTAAAAGAACAACGTTATAACTGTATGAAAACAGAAATGTAAAGAGATGCAGCGGTTTTTCATGAAATTACATTTTTATGAGTAGGGATAATGGTTAAACCAATTACTATCCCCAAGATTCTGGTAGAGAGAACATGAGCAACTTGGAGAAAGTCACTTTAAGCATACAGTGTATATTAGTGCAGGGGTGGCGCAATCTTTCTCCCCAGCGCCCCCCTGCTGGCTCTTCCCCCCCCCCTTTAACTTGGCTCCGGTCACATGACCCTGAGGCGACCGCCAGAAAGTGTCTGAGCCAAGGTAAGGGACCTTACAGAGGCCTTCGCTGCTCACCCGACATTTAATTGAAATGCCTTTGGGAAGAGCACAGGGCCTCTGTAAGCGCTGCGCAACCCCACAAAACATCGCGCCCACCCCCCAGTTTGCACACCCCTGTATTAGTGGAATGTCATTTAAATGATGTACAAGTTAATTTTCTCTACTTTAACACCACAACCCTAGACACCATTAACTGTTTAACGGTCTACCTAAAAGAAACTGGCACCAAAAGTATAACACTTGAAAAATACTTTGTTACATTTCCTACAAGCCCTAAAACAAGGGATATACGTGTCTGACATACTGCATAGTTGAAAACAATTGCAGCAGCTGTTACGGGCCGGCCATAGTGCGTGCGATGCAGAGCGACTGCGAGGCAGATTTATCAAAAGAAAAAAACGATTTAGTTTTTTCGTGTCAAGGCTGCGTCACGGGTTCAGCTGGTGACGCGTCCGCCACGCCTCCAGCGCAGTTCACCAATCGCTCGGGCGAAAGGCGCGCGCACCTACAATAATCTTAGCCTTAGACACAAAAGTAGACTATACTGTGTATTTAGAGGCTGAAACATTCTGTGTGCACTCAGTAATCATTTGTAGTATCAATTACAATGCCGTGCAAGCTTTATCAGCAGAAGAGTTCCTTGGTTGGGTATAGAAAAGTAATCCTTGCTAACTGTATGTTAAACACACTATATATATTGTTTTTTTTTTTGTTTTAATATATGCAGCATTTCATTGCCTTTTGTTTAATTACCTAGCCTGCCGATCGATAGGTTCTCCTGTGATCAATAAGCAAGATCCTGTTTCCCAGGGTTCACTAAATGGTTGCCTTTCAGTTTCAAATCAATCCTTCAGTCAGTGTAACTAAAAAGCTAGAAGGTATCCTTATATTACTACGGTAACTTTATCCATTGTTACAGTTCAGAGCAGGGGCGCGCAGAGGTTAGAGGCCCCGTGCTCTTCCCCAAGCCATTTAAATTAAATGCCGGGGGAGGCATGAGGCCTCTAACTCCCTTACCTGCTTTCTGCCGGCTCTTCAGCGACGTGTCGCCATGGCAAAGCGCATCAAATGACGCGACGAGGTCACGTGAGGTCACATGACCAGCGGCGTCATTTGATGCCAGGTCCTAGGAGAGGTGGGGGGGCGCGAGCGCTGCGGCTGCCAGGCAGGGGGGCGCAGCTCAGGAATTTTGCTTACAGCTCAAACTGCTGGGAATATTGACAAATTATCAGAGACATGAAAGTGTTACCAAGATCTTGCACTGCTGGAGAGGTGAGCTATAAAGCCTGCTAGAGAAATCAAATAATGTTGAGTATATTAAAAAAACTCAATAAAAATGGCATTAAGAGTTGAATTAAAAAAAAAAAAAGTAGTATTTTTATACGACACAACTGATTTAAAAAAAACAAAACTCATTTAGGCTATTGCATGGAATGCTCCTTTAAAAAACACTAGATTTTTAACAAACTGATTTTACCCAGCACCCCAGAGGCAGAACTGTCCAGTGTTCCTCCATGACCGATCTTTAACGTCTGCTTCCGTTTCTTCACATATTCTTTCAGCCCAGCTTCTGCAAAAAAGGAGGAGTCAGCAGTGACAATGTGACCTATTTCAAAGCCCACTACTCCAAATTATGTGTCAATGCAACAGCTCAAAAGATTTTTAAAAATAAATAAATAAAAAAAAGGGATGGTTGAGGTCTATCAACATACATTTAGAGATTCAACAATGTGATAGAACACAGCTCCTTATACACCATTCTCATGGGTATTAAATAAAAATACCACTTGTGATCACTTTGACAGGTCTCAGACCGGTCTGCACGTCTGCCTTTCCCCATTATCTCTTAGCATACAATGCTTCCACTGCATGGTATTAAACATGTTTACACGTGTTACTGGTCATATAAAAAAAAAAAGAAAAGAAAACAACACAAGGAGCAGACACAGAGACACACACACGAGAGAGAGAGAGAGAGACATGAGAGAGAGAGAGAGACACGAGAGAGAGAGAGACACACGAGAGAGAGAGAGACACACGAGAGAGAGAGACACACACACGAGAGAGAGAGAGAGACACACACGAGAGAGAGAGAGAGAGAGACACACGAGAGAGAGAGAGAGAGAGAGAGAGACACGAGAGAGAGAGACACACGAGAGAGAGAGAGAGACACGAGAGAGAGCGAGAGAGCGAGAGACACACGAGAGAGAGCGAGAGACACACACACGAGAGAGAGAGAGACACACACACGAGAGAGAGAGAGACACACACACGAGAGAGACACACACACGAGAGAGAGAGAGACACACACACACGAGAGAGAGAAAGACACACACACACGAGAGAGAAAGACACACACACGAGAGAGAGACACACACACGAGAGAGAGACACACACACGAGAGAGAGAGACACACACGAGAGAGAGACACACGAGAGAGAGACACACGAGAGAGAGACACACGAGAGAGAGACACACGAGAGAGACACACACAACAGAGAGAGAGACACACACGAGAGAGAGAGAGAGACATGAGAGAGAGACACACGAGAGAGAGAGACACACGAAAGAGAGAGAGACACACGAAAGAGAGAGACACACACGAGAGAGAGAGAGACACACACGAGAGAGAGAGAGACACACGAGAGAGAGAGAGACACACGAGAGAGAGAGAGAGACATGAGAGCGCGAGAGGCACACGAGAGAGAGACACACGAGAGAGAGAGAGAAAGAGACACGAGAGAGAGAGAGAGAGACACGAGAGAGAGAGAGAGAGAAACACGAGCACAGGCCTATTAATAAAGAAAAGCTGATTTAATAAGGTTGAGGGTGAATGAGACACGCATCCGGAGGGGCAAAATTACAACCCTACTCACAAGATGCCAGATAAAACAAGCAGGCAAACTGGGGACATGCAGCTGGGCTTCCAAGATGGCGACCGGGATCCTCTCACTGGCGTCCTCACGTGACAGGGGTGAAAGGCTGAATCCCTCAAGTGATACGACTTCCGGACGGATGTGACGTCACGTCCGCTGGAGATCCACATCGGACGTTCTTAGAGCACTAGTCCTCCACTGGTGAGCCGCAATGTCCTCATAAATCAGCAGCTTGACTTAAAATCGCCAGATACACACTTCTCCAAACCTGGAACAGCACTAAAAACACTGGAAACTTCCCGACGTGTTTCGTACGCATGCGCGTACTTCTTCAAGGGATGTGAAGAATAGAGTAGTGCAAAAAAATCACATCATTTATTAACTGTAACTCTTACTACATCATTTACCTCATCTTATGTGGCTGTGGTAGCCAGTATGTGGGGAGGGAAACCAGGAACCTTAAGGTTCGGACGATGGAGCCCATTCGGTTGATTTCCAAAGGTGATCTCAATCACCCAGTTTCTAAACATTTCACCCATTGCTCTAAGGGGGGGAACAGAGAATTTCAGATTTCAAGGCATAGAATCTATCCTGCCCTTACCAAGGGGAGGTAATAGAACCAAGTTGTTTAATCAACATGAGGCATTCTGGATTTTTATGTTAAAAACCAGGTTTCCCCATGGATGAATATAGATTGGACCTTACTTATTTTTTGTAATTGATCATATTTATTTCTAAGTTAATTATCTTATGTTACAGTTTTATTATTATTATTATTTATCAATATACAGTCATGTGAATAAGAAAGTACACCCTCTTTGAATTCCATGGTTTTACATATCAGGACATAATAACAATCATCTGTTCCTTAGCAGGTCTTAAAATTAGGTAAATACAACCTCAGATGAACCACAACACATGACATATTACACCGTGTCATGATTTATTTAACAAAAATAAAGCCAAAATGGAGAAGCCATATGTGAAAAACTAAGTACACCTTATGATTCAATAGCTTGTAGAACCACCTTTAGCAGCAATAACTTGTAATCGTTTTCTGTATGACTTTATCAGTCTCTCACATCGTTGTGGAGGAATTTTGGCCTACTCTTCTTTACAATGTTGCTTCAGTTCATTGAGGTTTGTGGGCATTTGTTTATACACAGCTCTCTTACGGTCCAGCCACAGCATTTCAATCTTGTTGAGGTCTGGACTTTGACTGGACCATTGCAACACCTTGATTCTTTTCTTTTTCAGCCATTCTGTTGTAGATTTGCTGGTGTGCTTGGGATCATTGTCCTGTTGCATGACCCAATTTCAGCCAAGCTTTAGCTGTCGAACAGATGGCCTCACATTTTACTCTAGAATATTTTGGTATACAGAGGAGTTCATGGTCGACTCAATGACTGCAATGTTCCCAGGTCCTGTGGCTGCAAAAACAAGCCCAAATCATCACCTCTCCACCACCGTGCTTGACAGTTGGTATGAGGTGTTTATGCTGTTATGCTGTGTTTGATTTTTTGCCAAACGTGACGCTGTGCATTATGGCCAAACATCTCCACTTTGGTCTCGTCTGTCCAAAGGACATTGTTCCAGAAATCTTGTGGTTTGTTCAGATGCAACTTTGCAAACCTAAGCCATGCTACCATGTTCTTTTTAGAGAGAAGAGGCTTTCTCCTGGCAAACCTTCCAAAGAAACCATACTTGTTCAGTCTTTTTCTAATTGTACTGTCATGAACTTTAACAATTAACATGCTAACTGAGGCCTGTAGAGTCTGAGATGTACAGTAACTCTTGGGTATTTTGCAATTTCTCTGAGCATTGCACGGTCTGACCTTGGGGTGAATTTGCTGAGATGTCCACTCCTGGGAAGATTGGCAACTGTCTTGAATGTTTTCCACTTTTGAATAATCTTTCTCACTGTAGAATGATGGACTTTAAATTGTTTGGAAATGGCCTTATAACCCTTCCCAGATTGATGGGCAGCAACAATTGCTTCTCTAAGATCATTGCTGATGTCTTTCCTCCTTGGCATTGTGTGAACACACACCTGAATGCTCCAAACTAGCCAACTGCTACAACTTCGGCTTTTATAGAGGTGGTCACACTTGCTGATGATCAATTAATCAAGGGCATTTGATTAGCAGCACCTGTCTGCTACTTAGCATCATAATTCCAATGGACGCAGTAAGGGTGTACTTAGTTTTTCACACATAGCTTCTCCATTTTTGCTTTATTTTTGTTAAATAAATCATGACACGGTGTAATATGTCATGTGTTGTTGTTCACCTGAGGTTGTATTTACCTAATTTTAAGACCTGCTAAGGAACAGATGATTGTTATTATGTCCTGATATGTAAAACCATAGAATTTAATCAGGGTGTACTTTGTTTTTCACATGACTGTATGTTAATTATTGTCTATGTAGTATCCTTTATGATCACTTTTTATCATTAATTATACGCACTTTAAATGATCTTTAATTAAGTTTGTATATATATATATATATATATATCAAACGGATATATAACTGTATGCCCATTTGCATGTCTTAGGCAGGTCTGCAACCCCGCCTTTCACCATTATCACCCAGCACACAGCACGGTTTTTGTCATGTTAACGTTTTATTTTTTATTGTTTTCCACTTTTTTGTTTTCTCCTTAATTTTATCTTTTAAATAATTTTGTTTGTTTACTGTTTCAATTAAGTTTGTTTTGTATAATTAGTTAGGTCACCTGATTCCCATGGCCTATCAGGGGTGGCGCTTGGTTGCCCGAGGCAATGTCGCGGGTCTATGACGTCACCCTAGGTTCCGGATTGGTCTGGCAGGCTGAGGGGGGTGTCGTGTCGACACAACGGGCCTCAGACGCGGAACCATGATGCCACACCGGTAGGTTTTAGCGCGAACAGGGGACGCTATAAATGTTAATGTATTTGTTGTTTAATCACACCTTGATAAAGTCCCACGGGATGAAACGTGTTGGTGCGTGCGTTCTTTCACTCTCATTGTGAGCTGATTAATTAAAGCCTATTTATTTTTACCTGGAGTTGCCCTCAACTTATTTTTTCCTGGGGGAAACTCTCTTGCTTTTCTCTTACGTCCTATACTGCTTGTTGCTGCTTCTACTTTGCAGGATTGCACGCCCTGGAACATTGGATTTACTGTGGACACCTTTTTGGGCAGGTAATGGGCAACAGCTCTTTTATATTTACCTTTATCCTTACTACTGGTGAAGATCATATCTATTGGGGGTTACTATTCAAATGCCATTGGTTGTGGTGGTCAAGTGGACACTACTAGGCCCTTTGTCCCCCTTATACACTTTTGGACATTAAGCTATCATGGACAGTTCCATTGTGTTTATTACTGTTTATAAAGTAAATGTATGATATACACTGGCGACACACTTTATTCGAGCTCGGCTAGTCCCACGAATTCGGGTATACCCGGGTGTATTGAGGTTTGTGACTGTTTTCTGCCCGAGTGCATTGAGGTATTTTCCAAGCAGGGATTGAAGCATTTTATTCCCGCTGGCTGCAATACTGCACAGTATATATATATATATACTGCATTACAATTCATGAATTTATGCCATCTGGTAGACACGCGAAGCATTGCAGCCTATTAAATCCTAATCATTATCATTTAACAGATTAGCCGCCCGTCAGCCAGGCATGAACCCAGGCTGGGAAGGCAAACGCAACGGGGCTTGTCAGAGGTGAGGAGCGGCGCATTCCAGGTATCTGCCAGGTACATACTGGGTATTTGCTCGAATAAAGTGTGTCGGTGCAGTATTATGTTCAGAGCATACACTTATATGTGAGCACCATTCTCTCCAAACCTCTAAACCAAGGCAAACAAGTATTTATATCAAGTATCAATTTGAACACAAAGAATTATCTTAATTTAACATTTGCTGTGCATCGTCGTCAATTTCCAGTTTGATTGGCATCTGCAATTCCCATTAACAAGTCTCAGGGCCGTTTAAACACGTTGGTCTTTTGTTAGATAAGTCCGTATTCCCACTTGGACAATTATATATTGATTTATCTCGAGCTCCAGGATTTAATTGTATAAAGGTCTGGCCCCATGACCTAGTGCCTATGCCATGCAGAAGGAATGTTTGTTTTCAAGTTAGATCACATCCTGCATTACTATGGGGCACAGGACGTGTTCTTCCACTTCCGAATTAAAGTTTGCAGTGGTCCCTTAACCGATCTCAAGAGCGGTCATGTGACTGCACTTTTCCATGTACTCCGGCACACAAGGGGCTCAAACTTTTTTCTTTCTTTTTTTTAACACATTGGTTTCATATTTTGGTCCTGTCCCTGGACCATTTCTCATGACAAATATATAGTCAAAAGTGACCTGACCAAATACCCACTGTATAAAGTGGATGGCGCAAGAAATCTCTCAAACGGCACCAAAAATGGTTGCTATGCAACCCTCATTGCACAACAAACACAAAAGAGGGAAAGTAAGGCAAAGACAAAAAGGAGCTAAAATATTTAAAACAGGTACATTGATGTATTAAAAGCACATGGCTTAGAGATTTAACAAGACTTAATGTTCCGGTGACCACACAAAACTAAATACAAATCCCTAGCACTTAATTTGTCTGAGCCGCGGCAGCCAGATGGTGTTGTGATGCTGCATTAGTCCTTTGCAGTAATGATAAGTGGTGCTAGTGTGTCTTTAAGCTAAATTCAATGCACTGTATTGCTACAGTACGCACAAAGTATATTGCTACAGTAATGTACATTTTGTACTGTTCTGTGTGATGTAACCCTCCCATTAGACTGATTCAATGCTCAGAAATATGAGAACAGACACACAGCCTTTATACAGTACATACAGTATGTAGTTTTCGGTAGATTGATCGCTTCAGTGTTATGAACCCTTGAGAGGCACCAAAAATAGAAAGGATTAATACTGCCAGGTCCCTGCAACTGAATGGCACCTCACAGTGTTAATCCTTTAGAGCCATCAAGCCAAACAGTCTGGAGGAGCTGCGTAGAGGTACACTACACACACGCCTTTATGGTACAGAAGCAGTCTCTGTGAGTGTGTCCTTTCCCAGAGCAGGTAAGAAGCAGTCTGTGACTGTCTAACACCTTCATGATGTAGATCAGGGGTGTACAAACTTTAATGTTTGCACTCCCCGGTCTGCCCCCCCCCCCCCCCCTGTTCGAGTTCCCCCTCCTTACCTGCTCTCTGGCTTTGGTGGCATCATATGACATCACAGTGTCATGTGATGTCGCGTCGCCATGACAAAACGTTGCCATTTGAACCTGCGGCATCATTTGAAGTCGCATTATCATTGCGATGCATTGCCGTAGAGCCGGTACCAACTGACAGTAGTACAACTTTACATTACGACCCAAAAATGGGCTTGTAACTACTAGACTATGAGAGCTGTTAAAAATATACCTTAAGTATCAGGCCCAGGAACAGGGCACCTATCACATCACCGCCTTGTGGTGGAGCTGGTCCATCTGATTAATGTCACTGACAATGACCCGCTGGTAATGATCCGCTATTTCCGAGCTACCTCCTGCTAACACATTTTCCCTGATGAAGTAGACTGATGTCTACGAAATGCGTAGGACTACTATACAGACTTTATTTATAAGACCCCCACCGAGCCAATGTCATACAACTCTGGACTGTTATTGTGGATTTTAAGTTCCCCATTGAACTTACCGCTCCAGTACTGGTGCTACGGTGTTAATCGGGACTCTGCTTGATGTACCACCATTGGTTGCTATGCGACACACAGGTGACATCACAGGCCACCGCTCACCAAAGCATAGCACTGTCTCTCAAATTCATTGGGGGGACCGACTTAGCTACACAGACTGCAATCCCAGTATCTAGGAGGTCTGCAAATCCCCATTCTCTAAACGCCAGCAGGAGAATATTATTAATCCGTGGAGGTTCCAACTATACCTGTTGAGAAAGGAGGTGGCTTCTGACTGTTCTGGTGCTGAGGGGATCTACCAGCTGATGATGCTCCCGAGCTGGACATGGATCCATTGTGGTAACCTGTGCTGTTTGTCATTACATGTTTAAAATAACGTACCTTCTAAACGTGAAAAAAAGAAAAAAGTGCTGGAAAAAGCGCTTAAATATAATGCATAAAATATATGTGTATACTCAATGTGATGAAAATAAAATTAATCTGAAACAGTACAAAGAAGCTCACATGTATGTGTGAGGTACTGTAGGCAACCTGATAACGCTGACTGAACAAAGTCAGGAAACATACAAAGAAAACATAAATACAGAACGGCGCCTTCTAAAATAAAGTCCAACAAATATCCAGATATAGTACACTGGTAAGAGCTATGCTCCTTGTAGAGCAGTCCTGTTCATCCAGATCAACCTTGTAACTTTGTGGAAGGCATCTGAGATATATGGAATAAAACACAGATATTACATAGTGTATACTGCTGTAAATATAGGACAAACTAACATATAACACTAATGAACAACACTGACTGACAAAAGACAGCAAACAAACAACATTTATCATACAAACACAAGGCTGTAAACACAATTTAAACTAATTTATTCAAACATAAAATGGATACAAAATATCCATGTTCAACCAATAAAACATGATACACAATAAAGAACCCAAAAGACACTGACAGACCACAAAGACATACATACATAAAACACACATGGACGGAAATGTCATCATAAAAAAAGCTCTAATAAGGCACATATAAAGCAACAAGTCCTCCTAGCTTGAGATGAATAAATGATTACTAGACATAATAGGAGATCCGTAGACGCAGGTCCATCATAAAAATGCACAATCACTGGCTGTCAAGGAAACATTTAAGGTTCAATTGTTCGTTGAGGCCACCTTCAGTACTAGTCCTAAGATTTATTTATTTATTTATAAAATATTTTACCAGGAAGAAATACATTGAGAGTTACCTCTCGTTTTCAAGTATGTCCTGGGCACAGAGTTAAGACAAATAATACATGGTTACAAATACAGTTACATAAATGAACAGGGTGTACATTATATACAAGACATTGCATGCACAGTTAAAGAAATTAATTTACCCTTTATTTATGATACCTGGGTGCTGAGATTTGTTCTTTATTTTTATTTTTTTCAGTGGGGTTATGTTTGCCTCTTCTAAGTCATTGCCATATGTTGCTATAGCAGGCTCTTTATCCCTTTCTTTCTGGGGCTTGTTTATCCACATAGTAGAATACTTTTGCCTCTTTAGGGGAGAAGTTGTCTTACAGTTACGTTTTTGGAGGGCCTCGCACATGCGGGGGACTCTCACGTTATTGGGGTCTGCTCGGCGCATGTAATACTGGCATCTCCCCACGTTGGTTTCTTCTGCCAGTGCTGTTAGACAGTCACTGGCTTTGGAGATTGGTAGCCTGCTATCGCAGCATAGGAGGAGTGGCCAGTAAGTCTGTAGTGGTGTGATGTGTTGCCCTCACTGAAGCGGGGTGCCCCCGAGGCTGAAATTAATGAGATTCAGCTCTGGAGACACCCTGCTTCAATAATATGTAGTTATAATAAAAGCCACGCGATCACCTGTTAAAGGCACACAGGGAGAATGACTGATTCTGTCTACTCTTACTGCGTGTCTCTTACAGACTGATGTGGCCTGGTAGGATTCCCACAGCTGGCATCCCATTCAGAAGCAGGGATGCCTACAGTGTTAATCATGATGGGCCATTCCCCCCTGCCAAGCACTGTGCCATGAACACTCGACGCTTGGCCTGCAGTTCACCAGCACATGTCCTGCGGCCGCTGATAGATATATTTCAAATGGTGGTAACCATCTGTAAGCAGATAATTTATCTTCCTAACCCTGCCTGGTGGACCAGTACCTACAGTATGATAAAGTTCTTCTCCAGTGGCAGTAATGCCATACACACATGTAAGCACTCCTCTGCCAAAGTGCTTGGTTGGTTTATACGGTAAGAGCAAATTACATCAGCAGCCTGTCCTCTTAAACTCTCAGATAGGCACTGCCTCTTTCCACTGTGACTACACTGCCATTCTTCTAGCATCATCATGGCCTGAGCTACCCAGCTTTCATATTCTTCTTCTCCTGTAGGGACTGGAACTGCACCAGAGCATGTCTTTAACATCCTATATGGGCCTTCTTCTCCACAAGGAACCATCCAATATCTTACTGGTTGGTCTAAGGTGGACAGCACCTCTAAATTTATTTTTAATATCCTCAGATAATGTCTCATCTGGGTTCAATACCAAAAATGACCTTTCTGGGGTGAAGGTCAGGGGCTTCTTTTTAACCTCATCACATAGCATTATGGGTCAGTGCTCTTCCGTCCCAGGGATTCCCATGTGAGTGGGGATATAACTAGGCTCTATATATTGGTAACATTTTACCAGTTCCCATGAAGTGTCACTAGCAGTGTCATACTATAGTCATTTTATGCGAGTTCTCCCCAGTGTTTTGAAGTCTGCAATACCTGTGTTATAATGATATCAGTTGTTCCCTCCGGTACCTTATACATTATTAGGCCCTATACCAAGAATACATTCTCACCCTGACACCAACTCTGCACTCTTTGGATGTCCATTTTAAAAATCAATATATAGATGCTGTGACAGTCACTAACTCAGTATACTGGAGTGGGGATCATATGTGCACTTCCAGCATACAAGCTGGAAATCTCCTGCCAGATAACTACATGCACCTGCAGCTAATTAAGCAGGAAGGACACCTGAGAGACTGAGGTTTAAAAAGGCAGGAAGTAACCTGCACAAGTGAGTTAGTTTTCCCCCAGGAGGGTAGAGAGACTTCTCCCAGCTAGGAAGAACCCTGGCTGTTGCTATGGTCCCCCAGCCCTGTGAGGAGCTCTGCTGCTGGGACCCCAATCCCAGGATAAAAGACTGCTACGAGCTGGACACAGCCCTCTCCCCGGAAACGGCATTCTTGAAGGACTGAATGAGTGACACAGAGACCCTGGGATAGGAATTCCCTACAAAACAGATAAGCCATAAATAAGACTCTGCAATGTTAAAAGACTGTTTGCTGCTGCAATTCAAATAAGAGGCTTTCTTATTTTACTGTGTATGTGGAGCACTGGTTTTGGGGTGGATAACTAAATTAGCTGGCTGCCCAGTAGAAAGGGCTGAAGCTGAAGACGTTTAGTTAGTTTCCCTAACGGGAAGAGGTGTTTATTTTATGTTCTATTTTGCCTTAAAGCGACAGTACCCAATGTTCATTTGCCTGGGGGATAATAAAACCACTATAGTTAAATTTCACACCGTGTCTTAGCATCTTACTGACTACCGCGAGGCTGTCCTGCAACAATGCTTGTAAATACTGTATATGTCCTGAACGGTAGTGCTGTTGAGGGGATACTCTGGCAAGTTCAAGAGTATTCCAGAACAATTAACGCCCCCTCGATAGAACTAAACAGTGCCTTTATCTGACTGTATTTATCGTTATGGAGAAGGTATTGTGTGTTATTCACACCAATTGAAATCTCTGCAGTGCCTCCATTGTAACCCTGTCATTATTTCCATTAGACAGACTTCTTAACTTCTTGATAAGGCAGGGGTCCAAGTTCTACTACCTATTATGGCCTGTGCTATCTCACTAACTGAGCACGTGGCTTAAGATCAGATAATAGCATACGACAGGCTTTGCATAACAACACATAGCCTGTCCTTAAACCATTGACTCATTAAAAGCAGCACACACCAGAGAGGAGTCAGACAGGGGAGAGCATGCATAAATAGCTATATCATATCAAGGGGTTACATACACATTAATTTAGATTTTAATAGCTCATCAAATAGTGTTTTGGGCACTCATTATTATTACCACTAGATATAAGCATCAGTTTTAAACATGCACTTTATTACCATAGGGGTTGTTGTTCCACATTTGTAATTTGATATTACCACTGTATATATTTATAAGATTTTATATTATTGAATTTGAACACGCATCTCTGACAGTGTGAGGATTTACTTTGAGTTTTGTAATTTATTCAGTTTTATAATTTATTAAATTTTTTATGTGCTTAGAGTATATTTATATCTACAGTATTTTTAATTATGTTCAGTATTAATCTTATGTTTCACTAACTCTGACTACTGGGTTATCAAATGTTTTCCAGGCTGTTATTGAAGGGAAATGTCTTTGCTGGCGCCTACAGGGTTTTCATGGGAAACATTTCTTGCCTTGTAATGAAAAACAATCACGAAAAGTGATGTCACGCTACTAATGGGCGCGCCTGTTACACGTTGCTGTCACGCACGCATCTTTTGAAAATCAGAATTCCAGCCCGCACAAAGCCTGTGCAGAAGAAGAGATTGTGGGCTGTGGTTCGCATGCGCAGAAGCCAATAGTCATGCATGCGCAAAAGAGGAGGTTGTAAACCCTTGCGCGCATGCGCAGAAGCCCATATTAATTGTCCCGTCCGCATGAGCACTAATGGCGTGGCCAGCGCCATGCACGTGCGCAGGACCGCCCAGCGCTGTGCACATGCACAGGACCGCCTGGTGCTGCGCAAATGCACAGGACATCAGATGACGGGCACAACTTCCCTGATCACCTGCCTTGGACCCCTTCCTATGTCTGCCTCACACCAAACTCTATACTTGACAGGTGGGCCCCCTCCCTTCTCAATAATAAGGTCTCTCACACACAGGCTCACACACAGTGTCACAAACACACTGCCACACACACACACACAAAGTGTCACACAAAAAGTGACACACACGGTGTCACACACACACACGCAGTGTCACACACACATCATCACATGCATAGTTACATACCCACACAGAGAGTCACACACACGCACACACACACAGTTGCATGCACACCCAGTGTTGCATGCACGCACAAAGTGTTGCATGCACACACAGTGTTGCGTGCACACACATTGTTGCACGCTTAGTGTCACATGTACCTACACAGTGTCGCACACGCACACACAGTCACACAAAGTCACACGCAATCCCACACACACACACACACACGTGGAATTCACTGTTAGTATAAATATAGCTTAAACAGCATCACACATAACCGACGTTTCGACCCCACAGAGAGGTCTTTTTCAAGGGGATGTGAAAAAGACCTCTCTGTGTGGTGACAAAAAAATAAAAAGCCAAACCAAAAAACTCGAAACGTCTGTGATCTGATTAAGCTAAATAAACCTTTGTCATCTTCTACGTGTGCTGATGTCCTCACACTTTATTCAGTCCCCTGATGCTGGGTAACGTATATTCTTTCTATTTATTTTTAAGGGACAATCACCAGGCCTTATTATTATCTTTACTAGGAGTGCTGATTCTTTAATTCTTGCCTTGTATATATATAATATCATATATTATATTATATATATATCTATAGATAAAATATAATCGATAATATATATATACGTTATATATATTATATATATATGATATATATACATAGCAATAAATTAGCGCTAAGTGGTACGTCCTAAAATGTGTGTAATAAAATAAGGCTATAGGGCAGTATGGCGAACGAACGTTGCACGCTGCCGCTGCCGGCACCCGAGCCGTACATTGTGGGCACACGTCCCCCCGCTCGCAAACATCTTGACCGCACGGCAGGCGTTCTTATGCATCACCTGCTACGCCCCCCCACGGTACTAATCAAACAAAAAAAAAGCGCTACTAGGAGTGAAAACGAGATCGATAACTCTCAAACGTAAAAAAATCTCCTATTGTCCATAATATCCCCCCAAGCCACAGGATGACTAGACATAAGGAGCTGGGGGCTGGGGCGCAGGGCCATGGGTTAGCCCGTATTTTAGGTTGTACTCCAGCGCGTTCAGTAGGCAGCTCTCGGAGGAGATTGGGGGCTTCTGCGAGAGATCTCTGAGCGCTAGGGTTTTCTCTAGGGAACTTATTAAATCACTTATTCTATGATTTGTTTCTCGTGCTCCGCCCTTTCACACGAACGGGGGGGCGATTCTCGCTTTCCTCCTGGCGTGTGCCCTCCAGCGAGGTCTTCTTCTCACGACCGTCCTCCTTTTGCGTTACATTCGATCGGGGTTCGTTTTCTTCTTTACAATTGGGTGTGGGTGAACCTTTGTGTGCTTGCGCCACTAATTTCAGCTTTTCGCATTGACCGTATTGGTGAGTGAGGCGAATCTAGTGCGGGGTAGGGGCCAGTTGGAGCTCGGGGTATGTGAGGGTGCTAAACGTGGGAAGTAGCCAGAGATCTATCTTGCTCCCGCGCGCCCTACAGTGCGAGGGGAGAGGGGAAGAGGAGATGCAATGCTCTGCCCATACTATGCATGCGTGTGCAATACTCTGCCCATGCTCTGCAGTATCTGCTGCCCATACTCTTCAGTATTCTGCCATAACTGAATAAAGCCTTTTTTTAACTAACTTACTACTCTTAGAGCGGCCTGCTCTATCTAAAAAAAGGGCCATTATTAGTGTCATGTGAAACATTTTCCCCCCCCTCATTGGTGTATATGTGCCTCATTATAGGTGTCATTGGAAACATCATTGGGGGGAATTGTGGCTCTACTTTGGTGTCATTGGGAGGAATGTGTGCCCCTTCATTGGTGGAGTGGGGGGGGGGGATTCTAACCTATTGTTAGTATCAGTGGATAAATCAGTGCCCATGGGCCTAATAAAAGCAACCGAGGGCCACAGTTTGGAGTCCAATTCATCTTAGGTGGCGCTATATATAACATATGGTAGTTATTTGAACCCGTTGTCCTGGCCTATGGACAACAATTTTTTTTCATTCCAGCCCTTTGTATCTACAGCGGCTTTCAGACCCAGCAGAGCGGCGTCACGTTTCACAGGCACTTGGCCGATGGTGTACAATCTGTCTACAAAACTGTGAGTTGCTCTTCTACAATTCTGTGTTTATTATGTACCTTTTTTGTGAACATATGTTATTAAGTTTTTTATGTGTTGTACCTGTTAGGCTATTTTATTATTATTTTGGCACATTTACATGTGGCCCTGATTGTCTCTCTCATTTATTGGGAATATTACCCTATACTATAGGGTAATATTCCCAATAAATGAAGAGACAATCAGGGCCACATGTAAATGTGCCAAAAATAATAAAATACCTACATGACCCCCCACCATCCCCCACCTTCCTCCCCTCTGTCCTCCCCATACATCACCATTATATCACAAAACAAACTCACATGACGAAATGCTGTAAAATAGGCCAATGTCAGATATGGTGGTGAATCCAGACAGGAGCAGGTTGTAGCTTCAATAGTGATGTTGCGACACCAAGAATACCTAACAGAAAAAAAAGAGAAAAAGACGTGCAAGCTCCATAGCATAATACTGTATGGGAAATGTATTGATGTATAAAAAAATAAAAAAGGTTTCTTGGACTTTCACTCACAAGAGAACAAATATAACCAGCATTTGTGAGAAAAAATCTCCATTGTGGTGACGTCACTATCTGCGTAGCATCCTGAAACACGTCAGGAGGCTACGTTGTGCGTGGTGACGTCACTCCGGTTCACATGCACGCTAACACGTAAGCACAGACACGAGTGGAGATAGCATCGGTAGGCAATTCACTGACATTGTTTCCAACGGGGGAAGGCAGGGAGCTCCCTGAGAACAGCATCGCTGGAGACCGGATGTTGAGGAGTTGCTCAGAACCATGTTTACTACCCTCTATGGTTGAGCTCCCAGGTACCTCCCAGTATCGTGACATTGGTATTGTGCATGCCTCTCTGCTTCCACTAAACATCAGACCGGTGATTATCATTACTGATGGCGAAGGGACTGTTGTATACCCTGATAGTGACGTCACCACAATTGAGATTTTATCTCACAAATTCTGGTTATATTTGTCCTCTTGTGAGTGCAAGTTCAAGAGACTTTCTTTTTTTTTAGACATTAATACATTTGCCATACAGTATCACGCTATGGAGCTTGCGCTTCTTTTTCTCTTTTTTTTCTGTATATATGTGTACAACCAGAAAGTACTAGAAACTTACATTCTAGAAGGGTTAGTGCATTTCCTGGAATTTTAAAAATGGCAATGTCTGTTGCGCATTCCTATTAGGCCATTTTGAATCTCACTGGAGGGAGAGGAGACACTAGTACAAAATAAAAACACATGTAACACCCCTATTCCCCCCGGCTGCAGAAGATAAGGTGTACACATATTCAGTCTCTCCTTGCAATGCAGATAGGGTTTCTACCTGCTTCAGTGTAACTCAGTCAGTTTTTACCTTTAGACTCAGGGCTTCTCTGGTGGATCCAGGCCTAGGCTGTAGTGAGGAGTAGAATAAGTGGGAAAGGGTGCCAGGAACTTTTAACAGGTTGCTTGCATTGTCAGCAGGATCAATATACAAAACAGCATAGACAGGGCAGGATTTAAGTATCTCTCTCATTCATCAGTTCCCCCTTTCCCTGCAGTTCCTCTCAGGACCCAACCTAAACCTGGATAGGAGTGAAGTAGGCTCAACCCCGGTCCCTATTTAAACCTGGGCTATAGCCCTGTTCCATGCAGCATGGCACCTATGTCTCCCAGCACACACACTCTGAATAGACCAGATCTCCCCCTTAGCTACCCAGGGGGTGTCCACCTGTTTCCCTCCCAGTATCTCTGTGCAAACTGGATGTTGCCAACCAGTCACCCCACTGGTCACATGACCTACAAGCTCTTTCCAGACAGGCCTGTGCCCGGAATTGCAACATTCTAACTTGCCTCTGGGACAGCTCTCATGTAGGACTGTGTGCAAAGGGTTTAACCCCTACACTGCCAGAGTTCTGTTATACCTGTAGCCCTGGTAAGAAATGGGGCTATAGTTCTATCCTCCTCCTGGTATAATTCATGATAAGGGCAGGTTGCCAGGAGTTATCATGGGTTTCCCCCACTTCAAGCACTTGCCCTGAATGGTGGCGGTAGGTCACCTGACCCTGTGTCCAATCAAGAGACACAGGGGCGGTGCCTGCTGAGATCATAGATTGACTCTGGCCTTTAGCATTGATATAAGTATGTTCCTGATGTGCAAGTCCTGTTTAAAAGATTGACTCTGGCCTTTAGCATTGATATAAATAAGTATGTATGTTTGAATATCAAAATGTGTTTTTTTTTCCCCCCTCTTAACTCTGTGCTGTTAATTGACCAACTGGAACAAGCTGATTTATTGGGGAGGGGGAGGGCCATGTGGCTGTTTTAGCTGTATAAAACTAATACCCCTCCTGCCTTTGCAGGAACTGCATTGCCATGATATAGTGAGCTATTTAAAGTGAGCTTTTAAGTGACAAGTTATAGTTAGACTATAGTTTGAATAGAGGTGACTGGTGACTGCATCTTTCTGCAAACTCTTTTACTCAAGACAACAAACGGTAAGCTATTCAGATCACACTATGATCCCATTCTTGCTAACCAGCGTATTTTAACCCCCCACCCCTTTACCACTTATTCCACTGCAGCCTCTCCCAAAACTGACTGCACAATACACTGAAACCCTCAACTGACTCTAGCATTGCAATGCACCAAAACATTTGACAAGGAACAGGCACACCCCTGCTGTTTAGTCTGCACACACTCACTTTGTTCACAACAGCTCCATGCAGCACTGCCTACCTCTGGCATAATGAACCTGCTATGTATCTTAACATTTTTCTTTCTCCTGGCCTCATGGAGATGTTACTCCCTCTATCCACTACAAACTTCTCCATCCTGGCCCACACCCAACATCACCATACACCCTGGACTACTCAAAAGCCTTGCACTATCTACGGAATGTTGGTAGAGAACTCTAAAAAGCCGGACACCAACCACTGCTCACTCTAATGGCAAACACCACAAATTTACAACTTCCAAACAACTACCCAAATTCCTACTCGTACTGTTACTCTCTTTAGCAGGTGACATTGAACCTAACCCAGGTCCTCCCACTTCAGCTCTGTCTAATGCCCCTGAAAATTCCACCTTTAAATTCCAAAAAGGGCTATCTGTCGCCCATATAAACATCCGGAGCCTGCTGCCCAAACTGGACGAACTAAGGGCATGGTGCCTTATGCATAAACCCAAAGCCATCGTTCTCACAGAAACATGGCTAACCCATAAAACCCCTGATGCAATTTACACTGTTAAATTGCCCCCAAGCCCACCCTCTTTTGAAATTCTAGTTGGCAAAATCTGCCTCCCCTTTTCAAAGCCCATCTTGCTTGCTGGCATCTACCGCCCCCCTAAAGCCCCTCTACAATCCCTGACTGATATCACCCAATTTCTTGGCTCCATTTCCTCTCTGAATGAGAGGGAGCTGCTAGTTCTTGGGGATTTCAACTTCAATTGGCTTGACCCTAAAAACCACAAAATCCAGACACAACTAAGTCACTTAACCTATCACAACTCATTTCCCAACCCACACGGATAAACCTGAAATCGCATAACCATTCCTTGCTAGACTGGATTCTCTCCTCAAACCCGAGCAGAATCCAATCCTCTGGCATCCTTCCTGACATTTTCAGTGACCTTGCAATAGTGTACTGTGTAAGGAAAATTAAACCGCCCCATTCAAGCCCTAAAGTTCTCCTCACTAGAACATTTAAAAACTTTAACTCACAACAGTTTCTGGATGACCTTACCAACTGCCCATGACACAGAATCGATTTAATTCCCGACCCTGATTCTGCGCTCGACTATTTCCAATCCGAGTTCTTAAAACTCTGCGATACCCATGCTCCACTACGCAAAATAAGGGTACGGGGGGCCCACCTTCCATGGGTTACAACTGACCTTATTGCACTCTACCAGCTCAGGGATACCTTGTGGAAAAGCTACAAAGTAACTGGCACTACCAAGGAACTCAATCACTACAGATGCCTGAGGAACATGTGCACAAGGCAAACAAGGCATGCAAAAGCACAATATTACTCTGACAATCTCCACCAAAATACATCAAACCCAGCTAACTTCTTGAAGGTTATCAACAATATATTCCAGCCTCCTAACCATCAACAACCAAGTAATATCACTAAGGGGGATATTACTCTGACAAACCCCACTGACATTGTAAATGCATTCAATGATTACTTTGTGGGGTGTGCCACTAACTTATTAGCGAAACACAGCCCAAACCACAAACCTGAATCTCATCCTGGGAGTACAAACATAGCCCCACCCCCTCCCAACACTGCCCACAATTTTCAATTTGGCCCAGTATCTGAAGAGGAGATTATACAAGCGCTCCTCAAACTAAAACTAAGCAGCCAATGTGGACCTGACTTACTACAATCTAGGTTCCTACGACTTCGTGCCCCAGCCATTGCCAAACCAATTGCGTCCATAGTCAACTCTATCCTGTCTGCAGGCCATATCCCTAAGACCTGGAAAACTGCCAGAGTTGTCCCAATCTTCAAAAGTGGGGACACAAATACTGTCTCAAACTACAGGCCAATCTCACTTCTCCCAATTCTATCCAAAGTCATGGAAAAATGTGTCCACTCCCAATTAAGCGATTTCTATACCAAGACAAATTTCCCTAGCCAATTCCAATCTGGGTTTCGTCCCAAACACTCCACCGTAACTACCCTGCTAAAAGTTTGCAATGAAATCCAGTGTGGAATGGAACGGGGACAACTCACTGGTGCAGTATTCCTAGATTTTTGCAAATCTTGTGACACATTTGAACATGCTATCCTGCTAACAAACTCCAGAGCTCCGAATAGGGAAGCTGCTTTAAACTGGTTTCAGTCATCTATCAGGAAGATCCCAACATGTGTCCATCTCAGGCTCTAACTCTCAACCCCTGGATATCACCTGTGATGTCCTGCAAGGCTCTGTTCTGGGGCCCCTACTCTTGTCAGTGTTCATTATGATCTTCCCACACAGCTTGTAAGAAGCCTCAATACACATGTCTGCAGACGACACAATCCTATATCACACAGCCATAGCCTTTCTGACCTTCAACACATACTTCAGTCTGACTTTTTCAGACTCGAAAACTGGATTTCCCAAAACAAACTGTTTTTAAACACTGACAAGACTTTAACAATGGTATTTGGGACCAAGACTAAATTTTTAAAGCTTCCAGTGACTGAGCTCCTGATTAGAACCAACGCTACACCCACCCTAACCCCTGTCACTAGTTTTTAAATACCTGGGCTTATGGTTTGACTCCCACTTAACATTGGGATGCACATTGATACCCTGACAACCAAGACCTATGCCAAACTAGGGGTACTTTACAGGAACAAATCCTCCCTAAGTCTCCTGGTCAGAAAGCGTATCGCACAGCAGATGTTAATGCCAATTATTGACTATGGAACTAGATAAATGGCTCGGCACCTCAAACCCACCTTAGAAAACTTGACACCCTCTACAATTCAATTTGTCATTTTGTTCTCCAATGCAACTACAACACACATCACTGCGAAATGCTCAGAGAACTAGATTGGTCATCACTAGAGTGTAGGCGCAAAGTTCACCTTTCCTGTCTTGCCTTTAAATTCTTCATGGGCAAGCTACCCAGCTATCTGAACAAGCTCCTCACCCCTACCACTTGCAGCACTTATCACCTGAGATCAGACTCCAAAAGAGTGTTCATGGTCCCAAGGCTCAACATAGTATCCGGGCGTTCCTCCTTCTCCTACTGTGCACTCCAAAACTGGAACAACCTACCAGAGACTCTCACATCCACCACCAGTTTAAGTTCTTTCAAATCTATGGCTGTCTCACATTTTAACCTGGTCTGTAACTGTTTCATACGCCCATAATATATATTTTCTTTAACTGAGCACGCAATGTCTTGTATATAATGTATACCCTGTTCATTTATACAACTGTATTTATAACCATGTATTATTTGTTTTACTCTGTGCCCAGGACATACTTGAAAATGAGAGGTAACTCTCAATGTATTACTTCCTGGTAAAATATTTTATAAATAAATAATAAATAAAGAGCAGGGCACTTCCTATTTAGTGACACAGGGCTGTCTGAGTTCTGTCTGAGTGAGTTAGTGTTAGGAGTGAGCAACTCATGAGTAGAGATGCTATAGCTATAGTTAGTTACATAGTTGCATAGTTACATAGTAGATGAGGTTGAAAAAAGACGTACGTCCATCAAGTTCAACTATGCTAAATTTAGACAACAGATACTTTATTGTATATCTATACTAACTTATTGATCCAGAGGAAGGCAAACAAAAAACCCCATTAAGGGGAAAATTAATTCCTTCCTGACTCCAAGAATTGGCAATCGGATTAATCCCTGGATCAACATCCTTCCCATGTATACTTATTTGGTATATCCCTGTATACCTTTCCCATCTAAAAAGATGTCCAACCTTTTTTTGAACAAGTCTATTGTATCTGCCATGATAGTCTCCATGGGTAATGAATTCCACATTATAACTGCCCTTACTGTAAAGAACCCTTTCCTTTGTTGCTGGTGAAATTTCCTTTCCTCCAACCTTAAGGGGTGGCCCTGAGTCCTTTGTACTGCCCGTGGGATGAATGGTTCTTTTGAAAGCTCCTTGTATTGTCCCTGAATATATTTGTATATAGTTATCATATCCCCTCTTAGACGCCTCTTTTCTAATGTAAATAAATCTAATTTAGCTAGCCTCTCCTCATAAGTTAGAATGTCCATCCCCTTTATTAATGTGGTGGCTCTTCTCTGCACTCTCTCTAGTTCCATAATGTCTTTTCTGAGGATTAGTGCCCACAATTGTACTCCATATTCAAGGTGTGGTCTTACTAATGCTTTGTAAAGGGGCATAATTATGTTTACTTCCCTTCCATCCCTTGCCCATTTGATGCCAAATAAGATCTTGTTTGCCTTTGCAGCTACTGCATGACATTGGGCACTATTGCTAAGCCTGCTGTCTACAAGCACTCCTAAATCCTTCTCCATTAAGGATTCCCCCAATATATCTCAATTTAATTTGTAAGTCGCCTTTTTATTCTTGCATCCCAAATGCATAACCTTACATTTATTTGTATTAAACCTCATCTGCCATTTACCTGCCCACGTTTCCAGTTTCTCCAAGTCCTTCTGAAGAGAAATTACATCCTGCTCTGATTCTATTACCTTACACAATTTAGTATCATCAGCAAAGATGGAGACTTTGCTCTCGATCCCAACCTCAAGGTCATTAATAAACAAGTTAAAAAGCAGAGGTCCCAGTACCGATCCTTGAGGTACTCCACTCACGACTTTAGCCCAACCTGAAAAAGTTCCATTTATGACAACCCTCTGTTGTCTGTCCTTTAATCAGTTTTCAATCCAGATGCATATACTGTATTATTACTGAGTCCAATTTTCTTTATTTTGTAACCAACCTCTTGTGTGAAACCATATCAAAAGCCTTTGCAAAATCTAAGTAGACCACATCAACTGCATTACCCTGGTCTAAATTCCTACTTACCTCCTTAAAGAAACAAATAAGGTTAGTTTGGCAAGATCTATCCTTCATAAATCCATGCTGACTATTACTAATAATTTTGTTTTCCATTAGGTATTCCTGAATATTATCCCGTATTAAACCTTCAAGTAGATTCCCTACTATTGAAGTCATGCTTACAGGTCTGTAATTCCCTGGGTGTGATCTAGCTCCCTTTTTAAATATAGGCACCACATCTGCTTTACACCAATCTTGTGGTACTGAGCCTGTGGAAATGGAGTCCTTGAATATTAAATATAATGGTTTTGCTATTACTGAGCTTAACTCCTTGAGAACTCTTGGATGTATGCCATCGGGGCCAGGTGCCTTATTTACATTAATTTTTTCAAGTCGCTTATGAACTTCTTCCTCAGTTAACCAATTGGTCATTAATATGGAGGTTGTGGCTTCCTCCTGTGGCGCTACTATTTAACTTAATTTTTCCCTGGTAAACACAGAGGCAAAGAATTTGTTTAATACCTCTGCTTTTTTCTTATCTCCAATAACCTGCCTACCCATCTCACACTGAAAGGGTCCTATATTTTCTTTTCTCATTTTTTTGTTATTAAGGTACTAAAAGAACTTTTTAGGGTTGACCTTACTTTCTATTGCAATCCTTTTTTCATTATCCATTTTTGCTAATTTAATTGCCCTTTTGCAATTTTTGTTACATTCCTTATAATTCTGATACGATGTCTCTGTCCCTTCTGACTTAAAGAATCTAAACGCCTTCCTCTTTTTGTCCATTTCCTCCCCTACCTGTTTATTTAGCCACATTGGTTTTGACTTATTTCTTTTATACTTATTACCCAAGGGTATACACTGATAAGTGTGCTTTTCTAACAATGTTTTAAAGACTGCCCATTTATCTTCTACATTTTTCCCTGCAAAAACATCATCCCATTGTATTACTAATAGATTAAACCTCAGTTTATTAAAATCTGCCTTTCTAAAGTTTAAAGTCTTTGTTGATCCCAAGTAATCTGTTTTTTGATAATTTATTTCAAATGAGACCATGTTATGATCACTGTTACCCAAATGTTCCAGGACTTGAATATTTGTTATTACTTCAACATTGTTTGATATGACCAAATCCAGAACTGCCCCTCTCCTGGTTGGTTCCTCAATAATTTGGGTCATATAATTATCTTTAAGCACCCTTAAAAACCTGTTTCCTTATGTTGTAATGCTAATCTCATTGCCCCAGTCTATGTCTGGATAATTAAAATCCCCCATTATGCAAACATGACCCAGTTTTGATGCCTTCTCCATTTGCAAATGTATTTTAGCTTCCTCAATCTCACAAATATATGGTGGTTTATAGCATATTCTCCCAAACATTTTCTTTATACTTTTACCTCCACTGCTAATTTCTATCCACAAAGTCTCTACATTTTCATCATTCCCTTCATAGACATCATCCCTTATAATAGGTTTTAGATCTGGTTTAACATAATGACATACTCCACCTCCCCTTCTATTTGTTCGATCCTTCCGAAAAAGAGAATACCCCTTTAAATTAACTGTCCAGTCATGAGTTTCATCCCACCATGTTTCAGTAATGCCTATTGAGGTTGACCAAGTACCTCTCACCCTGCTTAGGGGTTGAGGGAAGAGCTAGCCCCACTCTGGGTGCCCTTTGGTCCAGAGTGGCGGCAGGGACCATCACAAGTTTGAACAGTTATTGGACTGTGCATCAACTGTACCTGTCCGCTGCTGCTGCTGCCCAAGTGAATAAAGAGTCTGCTGGTTTTAAAAGATAACCTTGTGTGTGACTGGAATCTCTCATCCCTGTGAGAGGGATTTCTGTGGTAGGGATTCCACCCCGCATTCCTGGGGCTTACTACAGATGGAGGCGCTGCACCATTGAACAAGAACGAAGGCATTCACCCCAGTAAACTGTTCCTGTTGTCCCCCATGTCATCGCGGGGGACTCAGGCCCTCCTGTTGCCAGCAGGTATGCACCACACAGAGACATATAGCCAGACCCCAGAACACCTTAGGGAGCCCGATCTGCGATAGGGTGGGGGAGTATGGGTTATAGTTGGAGGCGCTGCTGAGATAAACAGGACAGGTTTTCAGCAAAGCAGAGCTGAGAAATGTATGTACACTTTCAGAGCAAGCGCTGCAGAAGGATGGGCATTTTTGGAGACTAGGGGTAGTCAGGAGAGACAGTCCTCTTGCACAGTACACACTAGGTGCCCTAGGAGGGTGATGTAAATTTGGGTACAGTGGCAATAGCTGTTCTAGTTGCCTTGAGGCAGATTTTGTGGGATTCCTGTGAAGGTAGCCTGTTAACTAGGTCAGGGACTTCAGCATAGGGTCTGCACTATGAGTGGCCAAAAGTAGGTTGACGCCAGTACTTAGGAATGCCAAGTACACTAGCCAGTACCTAGAAAACACACCACAGAGTGCTTGTAATGAACCGTCAGCGAGTGCGGTGTACAAGGAGAGAGTTCTGCCTAGCCCGGGGTATGCCATGCGTTATATTCATTGGTTAGAGCCCCATTGAGAGTAGTAAGTGTCTAGGAACGAGTTGCACCATAGGCACTGAGAGTAGCGCTATTGTGGGCTTAGAGGGCTCACTAAAGATGGCGGCGAGAGATACATGTGCTTTGCGGGGCATGGAGGAGGTAAAAATGGCGACTGCTGCGCCATTCACTGCAACGCGGGTTGCAGTCGATCCAAAATGGTGACTCCCGCCAAGCCTAGATCGCTCACGTGCTGCGTGCAAGCAGGCTGCAAGAGAAATGTGGCAAGAGATGTGCAGGGGTTTGGCGCCAAAACCAGATCCCCAGCCAAAAGAAGGGAGCGGCGCGAAAGCTGAAGCCGCACCCACCTGTGCAGTGACTGGCCAAAGGACGATGCCACGTCACACAAAGAGAGAGACTGCCCCTCCTCTTGTTTCCACCAGAGGGAGGGAGCACACGGATAACCAATCCCAACAGTCCTCCCCAGCGGAAGGAGGGTCAGGAAGTGAGGCTGAGGAACTTCACTTCTGCTTGACTGGTGAAGGAGAAGGAGCTAAGTGCAAAACCAATTAGCTGGGTGAATCAACCCCTCCGCAAAAGATGGCTGACTTAAGCGTGACAACTTATCAGCTTCCAGGAGGCCTCCTGGTTGTGGATGTTGATGGCCGAGAATATCTGCAGTGTCTGTGCGTCCAATGCAGGCCACCCGGACCGGCCCCAAGTACTACGGCATGGTGCCAACAGTGTGGCACATTCTACCTCTGGCCTATCGAGCCATGCCCTACAATAATGACCCCACGAGAAGCCTCTCCAGTGACGCTGATCGAGGTGGAGGAGGCAGATGCGAAGGCTTCCCTGGTCCCATATATCACCCCTGAGGTATGGACCAAGGCCCAGCCACCAAGAGATGTCCCAAAGGAGGAGAGAGCAACCGCAGTGGAGGTACCGGAGCGTACTTATACCCACTGGCGGTGCAGCAAGGACTCAAGGTGATTCCCCAGTGGAGGGGCCGTTGCAGTCTTCATCGGATGATGAGAGAGACAGCCTGTCATCGGTGGTGATGCGCCGGCTGGCAGACCACCCCAGCTGTAAAGAAGAGGTTCCACTTACCCATGAGATGGAGCAGACAAGTTTGGAGACCCCCCCGACGGCGAGCGCTGGTGCGGCCTGAACCGCGTAGAAGTCCCACCGCCGGGGCGACTCCCAGTGCGGCGGAGATGGGACCCGAGACAGCTCCAGCGGAACCAACAAGCATCGCAAGACAGCGGAGTGGTAAGAGGACACCACAACCCCCTTTTTCCCGCCAGGTGAAGGAGGAACCTGTGGAGAGAGAAGGGCTTGAGGCCTAGCTGCCCGTCCGCAACCCTGATGGTCCACTGCCGCCCCTTCCGGTCCTCGACGCACTTCCGGTGCGGGACCCAGGAGCGGATGGAGATTCCGCGACAACCAGGGATGATGTCACTTCTGGGTCAGACTGGCGCAGAGGCCCGGAAGCTTTGATGGCTTCACTAAAGAGAGCTGGGCTGGAACATGCATTCGAGGAGTTTAAGGCCCAAGTAGCCAAGCGGGGAGCCCAAAGCGCTGCCGCAAGAGACAGTAAGAGAGTACCTACTGGTCGTGGCATCGCCCGACTCAGAGACACTGTAATGGACTATGGTGATCCTATGGTCACCGCCCCTAGCGCCATTTCCCCGGTCACTGCCCCTGCCCCGTCACGTGCTATGCCACCGGGTCCTAGCGGGAGTAAGGATTGGGTGACAAGTGATGAGGGTTCTGATGGGGTGATACCATTCTCAAGTGTTGTACATGTATCTAACCCCACTGTGTTTAATCCTGTTCCTAGAGGTAGGGCCCGAGGGTCTCAGTCTACTGCAAAAATGGGTCCCGTAAGTCCCAAACCTCCTAAGATGAATCCCACGGTTTACAAGTAGGAGGGAGGCGTAAAGGCTCGCACTCTAAAGAGGCAGCGACATCTGGTGTATCCTCCAGAGCTGAGTCTGAGGAAGGTATGAGTGTGTCATCCTCATATTAGCACTGAGATAAATGGTGGACACCGTTATTCACAGGGTATCATGAGGGGATGGACCGCACCAGATTTGTATTAATAAAGAAAGATATTATAGATCACTGGTGGGACGTAGGCACCTATTCTCCACAGGAGGTTGCCGATGAGTTAGATAACAGGTGGAGAAAAATTATGCAAAAAGTGATCACCACCAGAGGCTCATCTATTTTGTATAATGATATTGCGCCTGAGGAGCCAAAGTTCTGGGTACTGCCAGGAAAGGCTGGGAACCGGAACCTTACTAAGTTAAGTAGAGCAGATAGAGCCATAGCGGTGAGATACTGGCAATCTCATGGATATGAGTTTCCATACGTGCCAGAGCCGATCATGCAGGAGATCAAGGACCAGAGAGTCACCTGGTTCAGAGATGCCGTCCTTGCGCACTTAAGAATTAAGTTTGGTAGCACTGCCTACATAAGGGAAGACAAAATATGTTCTGTAATGAAATCCTGGAGTACAGACCGGAGAATGGGCCTGTACAACCTTTCTTTGTTAAAATTGTGGATCACAATGGGCGGGAAGCGAAGAAGCCTGATCCTCATCATTATTATTGAAGTTAAGGGTTCTCCATGTTGGGAGTTTCCCGCTATGTATGTCACAATCATGGGTGTTACAGTCTCGTGTACACAATATTGATTAACTATGTTTTGTATGTTCACAGATTGTTCACCTGCAGGATGGTCCAGCAAATTAGGTCCAAGTGGGGACCATTGGATTTCCACCTGAGGGAGAGTGTAGCCCTGGTAAGAAATGGGGCTATAGTTCTATCCTCCTCCTGGTATAATTCATGATAAGGGCAGGTTGCCAGGAGTTATCATGGGTTTCCCCCACTTCAAGCACTTGCCCTGAATGGTGGAGATAGGTCACCTGACCCTGTGTCCAATCAAGAGACACAGGGCATCGCCTGCTGAGATTATAAAGAGCAGTGCACTTCCTATTTAGTAACACAGGGCTGTCTGAGTTCTGTCTGAGTGAGTTAGTGTTAGGAGTGAGCAACTCATGAGTAGAGCTGCTATAGCTATAGTTAGTGAGGTGGACCAAGTAACTCTCACCCTGCTTAGGGGGTGAGGGAAGAGCTAGCCCCACTCTGGATGCCCTTTGGTCCAGAGTGACGGCAGGGGCCATCACAAGGGAGAACAGTTATTGGACTGTGCATCAACTGTACTTGTCGGCTGCTGCTGCTGCCCAAGAGAATAAAGAGTCTGCTGGTTTTAAAAGATAACCTTGTGTGTGACTGGAATCTCTCATCCCTGTGAGAGGGATTTCTGTGGTAGGGATTCCACCCCGCATTCCTGAGGCTTACTACAGATGGAGGCGCTGCACCATTGAACAAGAACGAAGGCATTCACCCCAGTAACCTGTTCCTGTTGTCCCCCATGTAATCACGGGAGACTTACGCCCTCCTGTTGCCAGCAGGTATGCACCACACAGAGACATAAAACCAGACCCCAGAACACCTTCTGGAGCCCGATCTGCGATTGGGTAGGGGAGTATGGTTATATACACTACATGCTAAAAAGGGGCCTGATTTTAGCAAGGGGGCAACACACAGTATGTTGAGAACTTGGTGGTCCCCAGAGTTGAAAAAGGTGTCGTTCAGCTCCAACAGAGCATTCATTGTGAATATATAAGAAATACATCTCAAAACATCCCTGGGTTGTCCTCGAAGTGTGTGCACTGCTCCACACTGTTCTAACAGCTGCCATACTACAAAAATTAAGCTTTGTCAGAGCAAGGATACCAGCTTCCATTTCTCCATTCCCCACAGCAGGAATGTCTGTTCTTATGTGCTATTTGGTTCTCACTTCAGACCAGGTGTTATTCCACTATTTTAGCGCCTGCAAATCATTTAAGGAATACTCCTGCTATGTTAAAAAAAAAAATAATAATAATCCTTTAAATAATTAATATTCTCTTCTCAAGCAATTCATATGATTAAAGAAAGTTCTAATCTTCAGTACAGTATTGTGAGCCAGAGTATACATACAGTACAGCTTATTGGAAAATAAAAGTCGGTAAAAAGACTACCAGGCGGAACAATCATAAAAATAAACTATGAGATATTTACCTTATATTGTGAGATAAATGGAAAATACAGCACCATAAATGACTTTTTTTTCATCTGTTTTGTAGGCTAAAATACATAGGTCAGATAATACATAGGTCACATAAATACATATTTCAGATTTCTATTATAATGAAGTCAAATTTCTTGTAAACTGAAAAACACATTGGGTGCTTGTGGCATGTTCTATGCCAACTATATCAAAATCTACAAGTGTGCTTTGAGGAATTGGTTAAATCATCAGCTACAAATAAGAAGCAGCATAATGAATCCTCATTGTGTATCAGTTCACATACCCATTCTCTGATTACTTCACAAGTAGAGAGCATGTTAAAAAAATGTCAAGCACTGTAATAATTTTAATTTATTCTTTTCTGCACAGTTCCAGCTCTCTGATGATCACCTTACAATTCAAGAGCTTATAAAACTGCTATGATAATTTCGAATTGCTATGCAAGGAGTGATTTAAAATTATTAGCATGCTTTAAAGTTTTTTAAGTAAGTGATTCAATTTAGAAATATTGAGACTAGTGCTGTGAAGTGAGCATTGAGCTGTTGTAAAGATATATCTGGTATGCAGATGTAGGTTCTCAGAGGCCTGAAAATGCATGTTTGAGGGAGCTTCTGAACAAGAAGATTGCTAATGGAAATAGAAGGTGCCTCAAGTATAGACAAAATGCAAGCCTTGTAGTTATGATTAAAATATATACACTGCCATGGATAGTATATTTTGCTGTTCATATTTTATTATAGCATGATGCTAGCGAATGCTCTCTCATTCATTACTACAGTATCACGCACAACCTTTTTCATCAGGACGATTGACAGACTAGGAATGATGAGATGTTAAAAACACAGTGAAATTGCTGCAACTTAATATGAATGCATTTTAAATTATATTTTTACTGGTGAAATAGAACATATTAATGAAGATGGGTGCTTATGCTATGTATTGGCTATGAATTGGGTAAAGAAAAAACAGGGGTTGTCTTCATTGCTACTGCTACCTAAGATGATGGATCAACAATAAATTAGTGTGCAATATCTCTCCTGCATAGAGCCATTTTTCCTGATGAAGCCCATACGAAGGAAACACGTAGGGTTAACAGTCGCAGTTCCCAACAGAGCACAGTGACATCGGTTCCCACATAATCTCCCATGGCAGTTGCCGAAAGCAGAAGGATGCTACGAATGAGACCACGAGTAGCACTTGTGTGGGTGTACTGTACTGAAGCAAGTCTCAAGACTACCCAGACTGCGGGACTGAGTACATGGCCCCAATATTGGGAGAACTGGAGAGTTAGTACTCCACAAGTACAGTAGCTAAGGGCTTTTTCCATTTGATATCCTTGCACCCATGCACTGCAGTGTATATTCCTATAATCTCACATGTAAATGAGCTTTATCTGCTTTCAATTTGTTTTCAATTACTTTTATACTGATACAGGTTGATCTTGTCTGTTTTTCCACCCTAATTGAATAATCAGACCATAATGGACTTGATGATACTGTATACACATTTTCATCCCCTTTTTTCTATTGTTCTATTGTTCTCCTTCTTGCTCTTATAGTGTGTGTGTGTGTGTGTGTGTGTTGGTGTGTGTGTTGTGTGTGTGTGTGTGTGTGTGGGTGTTGTGTGTGTGGTGTGTTGGTTGTGTGTGTGGTTGTGTGTGTGTGTGTGTGTGTGTGTGGTGTTTGTTTTACATTGAGTGTCACTAGCCTCAGTGATGTTTTCTAGTGAAAATATGTGTTTCTGATAGGAAACCTGGGTTTCTCTGTTGAATTAGGTAGGAGCAACAGTGCTCCTTCTTGATCATACAATATAATACATTTCATTTATGTTATAGTGATATGTCAATATGCTAATCTTCTGTTGAACATTTATATATCTATATATATATATTAATATATATATATATCAATGGAAGATACAAACAGCGCAAATCCAAACACTTAGTTAATGCAGAGTTAGTCAAAACGAGAGGTATTAACCCCTTAAATAACTAACCCTACAAAAAATTAACCCCTTAAATAACTAACCCTACAAAAAATGCTTCCACGCCTGCTGCCAATGTATTGTATAGAGAAGAATGACCTAGGCGCAAATATGCAGGGAAAGAATAAAAGAGAAAAACATCATAGGGCAATATATCTGAGCAATTCAGGAGTTAGATGGTAAGATATGCACTTACAATTAATTCAGCAAAAATCAGCCTTTAATCCTCAATGGGACTCAGGAACTCTGCTTCCAGTGGTGATCTTTAATTTCTCTGTGATCTATTTATTGTATTACATTATACTACAATTAGTCCTTGTTACGTGTGTGTGTGTGTAAATGTCGGATCTATAATTAAAAGCCAGGTGTGAATGACTAGTTTCCTGAACCCCTTAACCAGTGTCTGGATGCCCCCGCTTCACAATATCTAAATCAGCAATCCCACCTGGGATCTTACCTGATCCGCAGTCCCTCAATGTCCAGGTACCCTCATTCCGCAATGTTATAGATGGAGGGGAGGTGTTCCCTACTGTCTTCTGGGTTAGTGGGGGGGGGGGTTCCGATGTCTTCCTTGTGAAGCTTGAGCCAGACTGGAAGAAAGCAGTATAGGGCAGTTAAGATTTCGTGTAGTAGAGGGCAGTTAAGATATATAGGGTAAATAAGAGATCCAGATCCAGATGTGAGTGACAGAGAGAGAGAGTGTGGGGGAGAGAGAGAGGAGAGAGAGGGAAAATGTGTGGGGAAGAGAGGAGGAGAGCAAAGAGAATGTAGGGGAGACTGCCTGGTGCGCCGCGTCGTTTTTTTCTCTCTCCTCGTCTCTTTCGGCTTCGCTCTCTCTGCCGTTTTCTCTCGTATCGCTTGCTCGCTCTGCACTTTTGTGTCTCTCGCTTCGTGTGGTGCGGCTCTCTCTTGTGTGGATCTCGCTGCTCGCGTGGTTTTCCGCCTTGCGTTTTTGTGCTCTCGCGCGCTCGTGCTTTTGTGCCGCGCGCGTTTGGGTGTGCTCTCGCGCGCGTGTGGGGTCTCCCGCGCGATTGTGTGTGGCGCGCTCGCGTGTGTGGGCCTCGCGCGTGGTTGGTCTCGAGTGTGGGGGAGGATAGAGTGTGTGGAGCCTGCGAGAGACACGGTGGGTACCACACCCCAGCGGGTGGGCTGATACCACAGGAAGAGATCGGCTGGGTGATGGCTTAGCTGGTTGAGTGGCTGGCCTGGTGATGGCTGGCTTGGGTGAGTGGTCTGGCTTGGTGCGTGACTGTGGTGCAGGGGTGACTGACACTGACACTGACTGGGGCAGGGGTGACTGACACTGACTGGGGCAGGGGTGAGTGACACTGACTGGGGCCATGGGGTGACTGACACTGAATGGGGCAGGGGTGACTGACACTGACTGGGGCAGGGGTGACTGACACTGACTGGGGCAGGGGTGACTGACACTGACTGGGGCAGGGGTGACTGTGTCAGGGCGTGCTCACCACAAATGAGACGGGACCGCGGTGCTGAGGTGGGATAGGATATAACGCCACTCACAGCCACGAGGGCACGTCTTGAGTATAGAGTGGTCTGGAAGTCCGGATCGGGGCAGGAGAGGTACGGATGGTAGAGGGTGCTGTTTGCCAAGTCCGGGGTTAGAGAGAGGGATGTTGTCGTTTACCATTTGCTGAGATCGGGATGCCAGAGGTGTGGAGAGTCGTGGTGCCGTATGCCGAGTTCGGGATGCCAGATGTGCGGGTAGACGTAGCGGAAGCCGGTTCGGTACACGAGGAAGACTGCAAAACAAGATAGGACAAGACAGGACTAGGGAGGCAGAGAGTGATGAGAACAACTGGTTCTATGCTCAGCCGACGAGTTAATGAAGCTGCAGGGTATATATAGGCAAGAGGGTCCAATGGCAGAGTAGCAAGGTGGGGGGGTGTGAATGGGCCAGGCTGGGACAGGGATAGGTCTAGATGAGTTCCTGGAGGAGGAGCTATAGATCCTAGAAGAATTGGTGTATTGAATAGCAGCATTGGAAAAGGGTACTGTGCCTTTAAGAGGCTGGTGCGCCTCTGTGTGGCCGCGCCTCCGTGTGGCTGCGCCTGTGGATGCGTGCACGGGCACACGCCCTGAACCGAGGCAGAAGAAGGGAACTGACGTGCGCGCGCGCACAGGGGAAAAGGAGCTCGGCGTCTTAGAGGAGGAATCCGTGTGAGCCGCGGGAGACCCTGGCAGGGCTGCAGGTGAGTGAGGAGCACGCCGCGAGCGGTGTGACTTCTGAATCCTTACAGTATCCCCCCCTTCAGGGGCGACCTCCGAGCGTCCATGACATGGCTTGGAGGGATTCATACGATGAAAAGCCTGGAGGAGTCCAGGTGCGTGAAGATCCCGGTGGGGATTCCATGAACGTTCCTCTGGTCCGAACCCCCTCCAGTGGACCAGGTATTGTACTCCTCCTCTGGAAATCCTAGAATCCCGGATAGACTGGACCTTGTACTCCTGTTGACCTTGACTCATAAGAGGAAGTGGAGGAGAAGTATTTTTGGAAAAGCGAGGACTCTGAAATGCTGGTTTAAGCAAAGACACATGGAAGCCCGAAGGTATCTTCATCGAGGGTGGAAGGCGTAGATGATAAGCCACAGGATTAATCCTCGGGGGGGGGAGGTTACTGATTGGGGGGGTACCTCTGGTGTCACACACATACACATACTCCCATACACACATTCATACACACACATTCATACACACACATTCACACACACACACACACACACACACATGGGAGGAAAGGCCTTGACCAGCACCACGCTCCTGCCCGCGCCCATCTCCCACTCGTGTGGGGGGGGGGGGGGCAGGCCGACACCCCCCCCAATCAGCAGGGTGGGTAGGAGGCACGTGGCAAGATATCCCCCCCCGGGCGCCCCAGGGGACAGTCAGCCCTGCCGTGGCCGCCACTGCCCTGCTCCCCTCACTGGCATATCACAATGCACGGCCAAGCAGCTTTGCAGGCTGCTTCTTCCCCCCCAGCCCGTGGCGGCATGAAGCTCGTGGGGGGGGGCGAGGGGGCCAGGCCGACATCCCCCCCACCTCATGCGGCGGATGCACCGTCATGAAGGTAGCTGGCACATGGGAGGCACGTGGTGAGGGCCGAGGCCCCCCCCCCGCAAGCCA